>CM060112.1:9320000-9495000 GCA_030522415.1 Channallabes apus | reverse complement strand
TGCTAAAAATCTCCTAAAGTATGCGGTCAGAGTAGATCCTAGTTTTGCTTTCTCCTGTCAATCTCAGTTTTCCCTGTGGAGTCCCGTCTGTCTCAAATGGCTATCTGAAATTCCTGTTCAGGTCTGATAAATGATGCTGACAAAAGTGTCTGGCTTTTCAGCCAGAAATCTTATTTCTAGTGTCACAGGTCCACGCATTAAAAACTCACCTGTTAATATTTAGGATGGTTGGAAGCTGAAGTGGCAGCACAAACCTGTGTGAATAAATTGCAAAAAAACAGATACTACTACTACTACTACTACTAGTAATAATAATAATAATAATAATAATAATAGTAATAATGATATTAATAAACAGTGAATGTAAACAAAACATGGTGATCAGCAGCAATAATGCAGGTTGTTAATATTGCCCCTTTTATTATTATTACAGTCAATTATCATCAGTTTAAGAATAAAATGTGCAAAATGTGTCTTTAGTGTGTTTCCTGGTGATGTCAGGCCAGTCTCTAGATGCACTATACAGTATGAGTCTGATGGCTTGGGGGGAGAAACTGCTTCAATATTTCTTCATCTTTAATTCTTCTAAGACAGCAAGATGGTAATGACAACGTATGTACAGTATTTGATCATCCACAACGATGGTGGCTTCATGAATGCCACTTGTTGTGTAATTGTCTATATTGGAGGAAGGAGAGATAATTTTCCGGGTCTCAAACTTTAAAGATCACAAGACTTCAAAATGAAGGAAGCAGAGAATATTATCCTGCTCAAAAGGGTGGTGGTGGGAGCCACTGATGTGGGAGCAACTAGGTAGGAAACAGCAAGCAAAGCCGTGAGAGAGTGGCACTGGTGTCTTGCATCTGCTCCAGTGGAACAGTGTTCATCCATGCAGCCTAAGACGGAGGCCTCTCTCACCTTCACTTCATGGTGGGCATTGTTTCTCTCAGTCCAGCTTGAACCTCACGCCTCCCTTGTGCAGCATGTCCCCGTTTTTTTTCTTTTTTTTTCTGAGCATCATGTTAATAAAGGGATTAGGAATGAAAACTCTCTCACACTGTGCTCCCTAAGTGTCCTATTTAGTTCAGTCTGTTGGAAGTGTCATTTTCTCATGTGTATGGTGTCATGCCTAATGTAGGTCAAGTTTTGATTTGTGCTCAAATATCTGATCTTATTATTTGGACTGTACACACAATCACTCACCAACACCACTTGCACATTACAAGAGCTTAGCTGGGAATTGTTGCCACATCCCCCGTAATGTCCTGACCTACCTGCAAGTCATTTCCACATGTTTGCGACCATTACAGGAGTTCCCGGGATGCCAACATTTCAAACTTAAAGCAAGCGGTCTGGTCATGGCTCTCATGTACTGAGAAAACTTTCAACCTTGCTGGTATCCAAGCATGAGTGAAACACTGGGATAAGTGCATTAGTGAAGCAGAGGATTATATATAGAAATAAAGGAAGTTTAACTCATAACAGTGCACAATCAAAATTCCTGATCTGACTTAAACATCTCGTATGTGCATATGAAATAGTGCAATGGATGATGTATGCCCATTATGCCTATTTTGTTGCAGCATGTATTGGGCAACATAATCAGAGCAGGACATACACTGCATAAGGAAATTCTATTTAGCTTATAAAATACCAGATTAATCATGTCAGATAGAATTTAAAATAAGCAGCTAAATATATGGTTAAATTTAATTGGCTTTGACAGGTAGTGTATGTTTTTTCAGGTAATTGCAGTTTAAAGAAACAGGTACCGCTGTTGGATTCTTGAACCTCAGATTTATATTGTCCATATCATTGTGTCTAAATAATACAATAGTACAGCCTTAGATTGTGTCTCTGTAAAGTTCTAGCTAGTGTTTAGTCCTCAGTCTGTTAAAATGAATATTCCTTTCCCTATTACTATTTTAGTACAGAGGAAGCATTGGCTTTGACACAGTAGCTTCAAATAGCCTTTCTGTCTGCATTAGTGCTACAGTATTGTGATCCAGTATACAGTGATCCAGACCTCATCTGCCCTCTGCACCTACTGACTCGTCCCTATGCTGAACTGGTCTTCATGTCAATTTAAATCATTTCTGTCATATTGAATTTTCACCTGCACAACACACAAGATGTTATATCATTTCTATCTGTTATCGCCCAAATGAGGATGGGTTCCCTGTTGAGTCTGGTTCCTCTCAAGGTTTCTTCCTAATGCCATCTCAGGGAGTTTTTCCTTGCCACCGTCGCCGTCACCTTTGGCTTGCTCATCAGAGAAATTTCATTCATTCGTCTCATTATTATTATCTGATATCCAGAACACATCATATTTGACTTATTTTGAACACAAAACTGGACAAAAAATAATTTATAATGTAGCTTTGGTTGGTTCACTTTCTGCAGTTTCGTTAGGTTTGAGGTCAACTCAATTTCTTGCTGAAATTGAACCATGATGAAGTTCACTTGGAAGGACATGGAGATCACTCAAAATCTGACCATCCTGAGTTTCTCTCTCTCTCTCTCTCTCTCTCTCTCTCTCTCTAAACTGATGTTTGATTTCGGTGTTTTTACCTGCCTAAAGAATTGCACCAAGCGTTAAAACATAACAGGGTTCAATTGTGTCTTAAGACACCATTTGTGAAAACACCCTCTCACACTTTTTAGTTGAGTGAAGCTAAATCAAAACACAACTTAATACTTTTTCTATATGGCCTTGAACATGTCTGAGTTTGGTTACAGTCCTGTCCTTTGGACAGTTTACTGCGTGCAAATTATTTTAGCAGATCTAAAAAACTGGCTCATAAATAATAAAAAGCTAAGAAAATGGTTTAGGGTCAGATATTTTGCTGATTGATATTGGCCAGTTTTACTGGAACCAGACTAAGACCACCTTACTCTGCTGCATTTGGATATTTTCTGTGTTCCTAACTCGATACTTGTGATTGTGAGTCTTGCTTTCCTTTGGATTATGACTGAACAGTTCCAATTAAACACATATATTGAGCATACACACATGTTCTGCCCTAATGCACAAATGTGATGTGCAGGTGTATGTGATTCAATTAAAGTGCTCTGTGATTGTACTGTATATACTGTAGGGACAATCCAAGGGACTGTGAGCGTATAATTGTTGTTGCAGTAGGCTTTTTTTGTGCTTTACTTAAACAATTTATGATAATAATAATAATAATAATAATACAAACAAAACAACAACAATAATAATAATCAAGCTCTGTCCAAATGTGTTTCAACCACAGGTCATTTGGCACATGTTTGCTTTATGATTTAAATTTTAGAGCTATGGTAAAGTTTGTCGGCCATGTGCTCTAATCAGCCTGGAAGCAGCTTCTAATGAAGCTGGGCCAACTAAGACTTTCATCTTGTGTGCCAAACATGCAATCCAAGAAGCCTGTGAAAAGCTCTTTTGCATTGAGAGCATGAGGCCTGCAGGCAACACAATGTGATGGCACATCTCACATGATCTTTCAGTAACAAACCAAGCCAAGTCATTCAAAGTATACAACAGCAAACCATCTGTACAAAACCCTGTTCCATTTCTCTATAAGTAGATGTGCTTTACAGCTTTGTGTCTATTTATTTAATTATTTATTTATTTATTATAGGGGTCATATAATGTTTTAGCAGAGTGGAAAGTGGTAATTTAGAAAAAATGCATTTCGCTGTTCACTGAAGATTGGCTGGATTATGCACATTAGTCACTTGAATAACTTCAAGTAAATTTCTTTCTATTTACAGAAACTAATTATATATATATATACATACAGTGGTGTGAAAAACTATTTGCCCCCTTCCTGATTTCTTATTCTTTTGCATGTTTGTCACACTTAAATGTTTCTGATCATCAAACACATTTAACTATTAGTCAAAGATAACACAAGTAAACACAAAATGCAGTTTTTAAATGAGGGGTTTTATTATTTAGGGAGAAAAATAATCCAAACCTACATGGCCCTGTGTGAAAAAGTAATTGCCCCCTGAACCTAATAACTGGTTGGGCCAGCCTTAACAGCAATAACTGCAATCAAGCGTTTGTGATAACTTGCAACGAGTCTTTTACAGCGCTCTGGAGGAATTTTGGCCCACTCATCTTTGCAGAATTGTTGTAATTCAGCTTTATTTGAGGGTTTTCTAGCATGAACCGCCTTTTTAAGGTCATGCCACAACATCTCAATAGGATTCAGGTCAGGACTTTGACTAGGCCACTCCAAAGTCTTCATTTTGTTTTTCTTCAGCCATTCAGAGGTGGATTTGCTGGTGTGTTTTGTGTCATTGTCCTGCTGCAGCACTCAAGATCGCTTCAGCTTGAGTTGACGAACAGATGGCCGGACATTCTCCTTCAGGATTTTTTGGTAGACAGTAGAATTCATGGTTCCATCTATCACAGCAAGCCTTCCAGGTCCTGAAGCAGCAAAACAACCCCAGACCATCACACTACCACCACCATATTTTACTGATGGTATGATGCTCTTTTTCTGAAATGCTGTGTTACTTTTACGCCAGATGTAACGGGACACGCACCTTACAAAAAGTTAAACTTTTGTCTCGTCGGTCCACAAGGTATTTTCCCAAAAGTCTTGGCAATCATTGAGATGTTTTTTAGCAAAATTGAGACGAGCCTTAATGTTCTTTTTGCTTAACAGTGGTTTGCGCCTTGGAAATCTGCCATGCAGGCCGTTTTTGCCCAGTCTCTTTCTTATGGTGGAGTCGTGAACACTGACCTTAATTGAGGCAAGTGAGGCCTGCAGTTCTTTAGATGTTGTTCTGGGGTCTTTTGTGTCCTCTCGGATGAGTTGTCTCTGCGCTCTTGGGGTAATTTTGGTCGTCCGGCCACTCCTGGGAAGGTTCACCACTGTTCCATGTTTTTGCCATTTGTGGATAATGGCTCTCACTGTGGTTCGCTGGAGTCCCAAAGCTTTAGAAATGGCTTTATAGCCTTTACCAGACTGATAGATCTCAATTACTTTTGTTCTCATTTGTTCCTGAATTTCTTTGGATCTTGGCATGATGTCTAGCTGTTGAGGTGCTTTTGGTCTACTTCTCTGTGTCAGGTAGCTCCTATTTAAGGGATTTCTTGATTGAAACAGGTGTGGCAGTAATCAGGCCTGGGGGTGACTACAGAAATTGAACTCAGGTGTGATAAACCACAGTTAAATTATTTTTTAACAAGGGGGGCAATCACTTTTTCACACAGGGCCATGTAGATTTGGAGTTTTTTTTCTCCCTTAATAATGTAAACTTTCATTTAAAAACTGCATTTTGTGTTCAATTATGTTATCTTTGACTAATAGTTAACGGTTTTTGATGAGCAGAAACATTTAAGTGTGACAAACATTCAAAAGAATAAGAAATCAGGAAGGGGGCAAATAGTTTTTCACACCACTGTATACACCATAAAAAAACAGTGCTTTAGCACAAAATACTGCAAAAAGTCTCGGGTTACTTTGCTGTAACCCTGTTCCCTGAAAAAGCGGGAACGAGATGCTGCGTGAAAACACTATGGGAACATCTTTTTGTGTTGCTGGTTGTGAAGCATGTGTGTATCAAACACGCCGAATTTTGGCATATATAACCTCGGTCAGGTGACGTCACCTGATGAAGCGCACCTGCAGGTTATAAATAGGATTGAACCGGAAACATTCAGTTCAATTTTGTCTGAAAGGACATCCAGTTATGCAAGCAGTGCGGCATTGGAGCTCAGCATCTCGTTCCCGCTTTTTCAAGGAACAGGGTTACAGCAAAGTAACCCGAGACGTTCCCTATCAAAAGCTACACTCGATGCTGCGTGGGAACGCTATGGGAACGAGAATACCAACGCCGCTGCACTGCAAGTGTCTGGACCCCCAAGGTTGTGTAGTGTGTGCACACAAAGACCAAGGAGGTCTCAGAGCTAGCTCTGGGAGGCTGACTCGAGGACTCGTGAGCCCGGAGTGGCATGAACATCCAGACTATAGAATCTCACAAATGTGTGCAATCCTAAGAATTAAGATGAGCTAGGATGACATGCCTATGTCGGAGCACTAGCTTCTGCGACTGAGCCAGAATCATCCAGTTGCCTATGCCATACAAAATACAGATGCATTTTTATATGTGCAGGTGACAGAGGTAGGCCAAATGGAAGGACCCGATAATGGTAAGCTTCGCCCTCGAAGCGGAGCTCAGGAACTTCCTGTGTTGTGGCAATATTTCCATATGAAAATGTGTCTTTCAGGTCAATTGTCACAAACCAATCCTCTGCTTGGATTTGAGAACAATCGTTTTGACAGTCAACATTTTGAAACTGTACTTTTTCAGATAGCGGTTAAGCCTGCGAAGATCTAAAATTGGACGCAGCCCCCTGTTTTTCTTGGAACCAAGAAATACCGGCTGTAGTTGCTTGACTCTCTGTCTGGTAGAGGAACATGTTCTATGGCCCCTTTCCCAGCAGCATTGCAATTCCAGAGTCGGAAGGTGCACCCTTTCCGGTTTCACGGAAGTGGAGACCACGCCGTTGAAATGCGGAGGGCGATTTGTGAACTGGATCCTGTAGTAGCCTCTTTCGGCATCCTGGACCACAGCAGGAGAAAACTGAAAACTAACCTCCTGAGGGTGCTAGGGAGGTCACTTTGTTCTTAATGAAGAAGACAGTATGCCAGTCCGACCTAATTGAGGCGGCTTGTGAAGAGCGGCGAGCTGTACCCCAGTCTTTACGAGGGGATGAGCGGCTGCTAATGCTCTCCTTCTGCGCCCTTTTTTGGATGGGGGCATCAGGGAGGAATGCATGATCCTTATATTTGATGCCCGTGAGGTTAAGCCAGTGCTCGTACGGCTCGTACGCAGGTTGGTACGTCTGCAAGACCGCCATGGTGTGCAGAGAAGCACCATCCTGACCTTCTGCATGAAATGCTTTTCCAAACAAGGCAGATGAAAGTCTACATGGCTTGGAGGGAAGTGTTGGCTTTTTATTTATTTATTTATTTATGTTTTGAGAAGATGATGTCCCAGTAGACAGCCCTTCTATCTGAGGTATCACCGTCTAACCCAGCGCTTCCACATCAACGATACTCGAATATATCAAAGTCGATGACATGAAAACACGGGATGAATAAGGCTTGCTCCAAGAGCGAGTTAACATGCTGTGGAGGTCGCTAAAGAAAGGGAGAGAACGTCATTGAGGCTCCGCCCTGTGGCTACTCAACAGAAGTCTGTCATTTAATTTAGAGAGTTTGGCAAATTTGCTCCTGCTGCATTTATTACTTCAAGCAGCTCCTCAAACTCTCTGTCATCAATAGAGGAGGGTTCTCAAGGAACTACTTCCATTTCTGCAGAAGCAAGGGAGGGGGTCTCTCCTGCGCAATCACAAGAAGCTCGCGCTCGCGAGGCGGATGGAGAAACTTCCCAATTGGGAGAAAGCGCAAGAAAAAAGAAAGGAAACTCCGTCTCGTGCGCCTCTTCCAGAACCGCACGTGAACCCTAGGAATGCGCCGCGGGTCACAGTCCTCACAGTCTCCTTGGAGAGCGTGATCTTCACCCAAACACTGGGAACAAAACGTATGGAGATCGCCCTCCGATAGGATTATATCATACAGAAGGACACATCTCGTTCGAAACTCTGCCATCTTATCTCTTAGTCAAACACTCTGTTCTTTGTTTTGCTTGAACACACACACACACATGGACAATAGACTACTATGGACAGTACTACTGCATATGATCCAAAGAGACCCCACCCTACAACCCACAACAACCTAAGGATTTGCCGTTAATGTCCTGTTTTCTGACAACACAAGACACCCTCAAACATCTACAAACATCTAGTGAGACTAAGGGAACCTGCACAATATTGCACTTAAGGCTATGAGTTTTAATTTTATGGCAGAACAAGGTATGTAAACATCTATTAAAGGGGTCAAAATAGAGGATTTCTTCAGTCATATCGACCACTAAAATACAACATAAAACATTTCAGTTGTTAGTTATCCATCATATAATACAACTGTCACTGTCGACCAAGACTTGAGGCATGAACAAGAATTAGGACTATGGACTGTGAACGCAAGGTATTCACTACTAAATATAAAACACAGCAAATGCAAAACATAGTTCATATTCAGGAACAAAGGAACATAAGCAGGGACATGTCAAGAACGGGATCTCAAACCTTTAGCTATGCTGCCCCTTACCTGTGGAATCTACTACCTCTTGATATCCGGAATAGTAACTCTACTTCTGTTTTCAAATTCAAAACACATCTCTTCAGGCAGACATACAGTGGTGTGAAAAACTATTTGCCCCCTTCCTGATTTCTTATTCTTTTGCATGATTGTCACACTTAAATGTTTCTGCTCATAAAAAACCGTTAACTATTTGTCAAAGATAACATAATTGAACACAAAATGCAGTTTTTAAATGAGGGGTTTTATTATTTAGGGAGAAAAAAAATCCAAACCTACATGGCCCTGTGTGAAAAAGTAATTGCCCCCTGAACCTAATAACTGGTTGGGCCACCCTTAGCAGCAATAACTGCAATCAAGCGTTTGCGATAACTTGCAACGAGTCTTTTACAGCGCTCTGGAGGAATTTTGGCCCACTCATCTTTGCAGAATTGTTGTAATTCAGCTTTATTTGAGTGTTTTCTAGCATGAACCGCCTTTTTAAGGTCATGCCACAACATCTCAATAGGATTCAGGTCAGGACTTTGACTAGGCCACTCCAAAGTCTCCTTTTTGTTTTTCTTCAGCCATTCAGAGGTGGATTTGCTGGTGTGTTTTGGGTCATTGTCCTGCTGCAGCACCCAAGATCGCTTCAGCTTGAGTTGACGAACAGATGGCCGGACATTCTCCGTCAGGATGTTTTGGTAGACAGTAGAATTCATGGTTCCATCTATCACAGCAAGCCTTCCAAGTCCTGAAGCAGCAAAACAACCCCAGACCATCACACTACCACCACCATATTTTACTATTGGTATGATGTTCTTTTTCTGAAATGCTGTGTTACTTTTACGCCAGATGTAACGGAACACGCACCTTCCAAAAAGTTAAACTTTTGTCTCGTCGGTCCACAAGGTATTTTCCCAAAAGTCTTGGCAATCATTGAGATGTTTTTTAGCAAAATTGAGACGAGCCTTAATGTTCTTTTTGCTTAAAAGTGGTTTGCGCCTTGGAAATCTGCCACGCAGGCCATTTTTGCCCAGTCTCTTTCTTATGGTGGAGTCGTGAACACTGACCTTAATTGAGGCAAGTGAGGCCTGCAGTTCTTTAGATGTTGTCCTGGGGTCTTTTGTGGCCTCTCGGATGAGTCGTCTCTGCGCTCTTGGAGTAATTTTGGTCGGCCGGCCACTCCTGGTAAGGTTCACCACTGTTCCATGTTTTTACCATTTGTGGATAATGGCTCTCACTGTGGTTCGCTGGAGTCCCAAAGCTTTAGAAATGGCTTTATAACCTTTACCAGACTGATAGATCTCAATTACTTTTGTTCTCAAATTGCTTTGGATCTTGGTATGATGTCTAGCTTTTGAGGTGCTTTTGGTCTACTTCTCTGTGTCAGGTAGCTCCTATTTAAGTGATTTCTTGATTGAAACAGGTGTGGCAGTAATCAGGCCTGGGGGTGACTACAGAAATTGAACTCAGGTGTGATAAACCACAGTTAAGCTATTTTTTAACAAGGGGGGGCAATCACTTTTTCACACAGGGCCATGTAGATTTGGAGTTTTTTTTCTCCCTTAATAACGTAAACCTTCATTTAAAAACTGCATTTTGTGTTCAATTATGTTATCTTTGACTAATGGTTAACGGTTTTTGATGAGCAGAAACATTTAAGTGTGACAAACATGCAAAAGAATAAAAAATCAGGAAGGGGGCAAATAGTTTTTCACACCACTGTACATTTAACACTGCATTACTCATATTGTCCTTTACTATTGTTGATGTTTTTTATATATTTATTTTTAATGTTGTGTAAGGTGTCCTTGAGTGTCATGAAAGGCACCTACAAATAAAATCTATTATTATTATTATTATTATTATTAATAAGAAAAGTAGTAGCTTACCACCTGTCACAGTCGGGCCAGGCTCCAACGCCAACTAAACACAGCGCCATTTATCCCCAGAATATTAACCATGATCACCTGAAGTCAATCAAGGCACGCCCATAAGAAGCACACACCACACGACAGCCATTGTCCAGGCTCGTATTTGCTAAGGTGGACCAAATCGTGAGATCACAAGTAAGAAGAGTATTTTTGTGCTACTTACCTGTACTCTGTGTTCCTCAGAAGTATACAGTACCTGTCTGTTTCCTGTGTCTTCATCTTCACGGCTCCGTGGTGTGTGCCTCCGCACAAATCATTGTCTCCACCAAAATAGACAGGGAAGGAAATTTCAATCGTCATCCAAGAATCAGCAAAAGTAACTTTTGAATAAATACTTGCAGTATATGTCACGTCATCATCCAAAAATCTGCTGTTACCTCTCTCTCTCAAACACTCAATCATCGTTAAAACTTACTATTGTGTGAGTGTCCGTCCTTGTTACACCACCGGTTTAAGCCTCTGGATTCCTGAACAGAAGGTTGGCACCCTGGTTCACCAAGTTGCCCTTGTTCTGCCCTTGTGCAAGGCCTTTAACCCTGTCTGCTCCAGGGATGCCATATCATGGCTGACTGTGTTCTCTGACCCCAACTGTATACCTGAGATATACAGTATGTGAGAATCATCCAGGATGATTACTGTACTGTAATATATAAGTCAGCGCTTCTTCTTCTTGCTGGTACAGTACAGTAGGTACTCTAGTCCACCACTTTCATGGAGAATCCTTAACAAAAAAAGTCTCAAGTCTCAAGTCTTACTATTACAAGTAAATGTAATATAATATAAAGATACAAAAATGGAAACAAAGAATTAACAAAAATATTTTAATAGCCTTGTTATGGAATTCTAGTATGGACCTTGATTGTTTACATAAAGCCACCTTTGTGTAGCTTCAACCTTGAGTTTGCAGGATAAAAGTGGTAAGTTCCAGACAGTAATTTAATTCCTACCATAACCATTGACCAAGTTTAATTATTGCAATTCCCCTGTGCATGAAAATGCTATAAATAACACAACACCATGTTTGCTACAAAGTTTTGCTGTGCATTTGACCTAGCAAGTATTTGCCCTTGCTGTAAAATGCAGCCACAACCCATGAGAAAAGACAAAATGAATGACTGGTGTGTTTTGGGGAGCGATGTAATAAAATGAACTGCATGAAAGGAATAAGGCCACTTCGAGTAGGATACTCACCTTATCCTCAAGATACTGAAATATCATTATACTGCAGTATTGATGTATAATTTTATTGGGATATATTTTTTTTAGACTAAACAACATGCTTGAATGTTGCATAGATTTAATCTCGCAAAGTTATGCAATATAAGTTGTCATGCCTTTATCATAACCATGGGGATATTCGGTATACAGTGGCAGTGGGTAAAATAAAATAAACAGAACAAAAGATGTAATGGTTACGTTGGGAATTTGTTACAGGGATAAAACTTATGAATTATTACAACTTGTGCAATATGCCTAGTTCTGTGAATTGCGTAATTATTTTTCATTTTGTGACATTTTGATTAAGGATGAAAGCACATATACTCATATGATGCACTATTCCTTGGAAGGCTGTAAACCTTCCTTACCCATAGATAGTTGTAAAGCAAATAATGTAGGATCAAAGAAGGGGTATATTTAAGTAAGGATTCAAACAGGGACATACTTTGACTACAATCATAGAATGTTTAAGAAAAATAAAAATCACACCTGTTTAGAGACTGTGGATTTAAATGTAGGCCATCAAGCTAAAATGAAACATAACCATTTAAAACTAAATCAGTAATGTTAACTGCGTATCCATGCATGTAAGCAACTAATTTTATGTAAAGAGACTTTTACACACTTAAAATATTAAAACACAAAAAATTGGTCCGGACAAGGCATGACTATACAAAACCTCTGGGGGTTTGCTGTGGAACCAGGATATTGGCAGCGGATCCTTTCGGGATTGTGAGGTGGGTTCGGTTTGCCCAACCTCTAATAGTATCTCACGATCCAGTTCAGCCTATAGCTTCACATTTAGATTTTCAGTGCTTTACAGGTATAGGACAGGAAGAGCTGTATAAACTTATCACCTCAGCTAAATCAACAACGTGCCTGTTAAACCCAATCCCAACCAGATTTTTTAAAAGAAGTGATGCTTACGGTTGGAGAGCCACTTCTAAACATTATTAATTCTTCATTATATCTAGGTCACGTCCCTAAACCTTTCAAGTTAGCAGTTATTAAGCCGCTTCTTAAAAAATCTAATTTGGACGTGAATGAAATGACAAATTACAGACCGATTTCAAACCTTCCGTTCATATAAAAAATACTAGAAAAAGTAGTATCAGCTCAAATATGCACATTCTTGCAGGATAACAACATCCTTGAAGAATTTCAGTCAGGTTTCAGGCCCCATCATAGCACAGAAACTGCACTAGTTAAGATTACAAATGACTTGTTTTTAGCTTCAGACCAAGGCTGCATCTCATTGCTAGTGCTGCATTCGACACTGTAGATCATAATATTCTCATAGATCGCTTACAAAATTATATACAGTAGGTATTCAGGGACAGGCATTAAAATGGTTTAGATCATACTGTACCTGTCTGATCGATACCATTTTGTAGATCTAAATGGAGAACCGTCTGATGTAATGCCAGTGAAATATGGGGTCCCACAAGGGTCAGTTTTAGGACCTCTGCTGTTCTCAATATACATGCATCCCTTGGGTAACATCATTAGAAGACATGGGATTAGTTTCCATTGTTATGCTGATGATACCCAATTATATATCTCAACTAAACCAGACGAAATACCTAAATTGTCTAGATTAACTGAGTGTGTCCAGGACATAAAAGATTGGATGACCAATAACTTTCTTTTATTAAATTCAGATAAGACAGAGATATTACTTACTGGCCCAAAAACCAGCACACAACAGCTTTCACAATTCAGCCAGCGCTTAGAAGGATGTACTGTTACTACCAGCTCAGCAGTAAAAGACCTGGGCGTAATATTAGACAGTAACGTGTCTTTTGAAAATCACATTTCAAATATCAGAAAAACAGCCTTTTTCCATCTTATAAATATTGCCAAACTTAGGAACATCTTATCCGTATCTGATGCAGAAAAACTAATTCATGCATTCATGACCTCCAGACTGGACTATTGTAATGCATTGCTAGGTGGTTGTCCTGCATCCTCAATAAACAAGCTTCAGTTAGTCCAAAATGCAGCCGCCAGGGTTCTCACTAGATCCAGAAAATATGATCATATAACCCCAATTTTATCATCCCTGCACTGGCTACCTGTTCAGTTTAGAATAAATTACAAAATAGTATTACTTACATACAAGGCCTTAAATGGCTTAGCTCCCACATACCTAACCAGTCTTCTGATACGCTACAATCCACCACGCGCCTTAAGATCTCAAAACTCCGGACTTCTGGTAGTTCCCAGAATTTCAAAATCTACAAAAGGGGGTAGGGCATTTTCATATTTAGCTCCAAAGCTTTGGAACAGCCTTCCAGACAGTGTTCGGGGAGCAGACACGGTTTCCCAGTTCAAAAGTATACTCAAGACGCATCTTTTTAATCTGGCATTCACATAACTTATCCCATAACCTCATAATCTGGCATACACATAACTCATCCCATAACCTCATACTCCAGTACACCTATCCCTAATGCTACGCTAATTCTGCCCATCTGTTCTGTGTTTCTCTACCCATCCCGAGGCATCGGGAGATTGTGCCAGCTTCAGTAGACAAAGACCGACCCTGCGAGGTTCCTGAGGCATCCAGAGAAGGACCAGCTCCAGCTGGATTCAGCTTTATGATGGTGCTTCCAGTGATCCAGACCTCATCTGCCCTCTGCACCTACTGACTCGTCCCTATGCTGAACTGGTCTTCATGTCAATTTAAATAATTTCTGTCATATTGAATTCTCACCTGCACAACACACAAGATGTTATATCATTTCTATCTGTTATCACCCAAATGAGGATGGGCTCCCTGTTGAGTCTGGTTCCTCTCAAGGTTTCTTCCTAATGCCATCTCAGGGAGTTTTTCCTTGCCACTGTCACCGTCACCCTTGGCTTGCTCATCAGAGACATTTCATTCATTCTTCTCATTATTATCTAGACACATTTTTCTCACACATACACACTTCCAATTATTTTCTTTTCTAAATTTTTTTTTTCATTTTTTTGTAAATTTTCTTTCATTTTTGTGAAGCTGCTTTGAGACAATGACCATTGTTAAAAGCGCTATATAAATAAAATTGAATTGAAGTATTCATAAGAAAAAATAATAAATAAAAAAATCCTGTTGATTCTGTTCTTAACCAATAGCTATGCTGTAATTATTACTGTACATGTGTGTTGGGCTGGGTGTAATTTTTACATTTTTCACTCAAGTAGGTTTCTCATAAAAAGTAAATTTGCTTTAACTGACATTTGTTTTTGCATGGACATGTCATGTAACACAAAGTTCTATAGCATCTTAAAAATGCAAAGGAAAGAAACTGCTTTTACATATTTAATTTATTCTTTCTCTCTCTCTCTCTCTCTCTCTCCCTGTATGTGTGTAAGTCTTTTGACTGTTGAAATCACAGCTATTTTTAACAGTGGGAGTAATAGCATTTTTACATGCATAATACAATGAGGATTTGGACTAAATTATACATTATACACTTATACACAAAGCTGTCTGGCCATAGGCTAATCAGAAAAATGGCATTCATTTGCTACAGTAGGGAGCATAAATATTGGACTATGAAACAATGGAAAAAAGTCTGATGGTCTGATGGATCCAGATTTGCCTTGTTGCACAGCAATGGGTTCATCGGGTTCATCAAACATCTGCGTTTCCTTCTGACTCTCCCTTTTAGTTATGTTGTCATAGTTAGTCCTGTCTGAGTCCCCGATTGCACTTTATACTAGATATACTTTCACATTATGTGGCTTTCACCATACATAAATCATAGCAGATCATAGCAGTGCTTAGTGTTAAGCAAATAAAATCCCAGACAATTAACAACTACTTATGTTTTTCACAGTGCCATTAATTATTTAACAAAAATTAAGTCAAAAACTTGTCTTTAACATGGTTTGGGAAAATCTATCTTTACAACATTGCCATTAGTCCATTAGGACTTTTGGGCATTCACTTAAGCACAGCTCTGTTAAGGTCACATCAGAGCATTTCAATTAGGTTGAGATCTGGACTTTGACTAGGCCATTTAAACCTAGATTATTTTCTTTTTCAGTCATTCTGATGTAGATTTACTCTTTTGCTTTGGATCATTGTCCTGTTGCATGATACAATTTCGCAAAGCTTTAGCAATTCAAGACAGATGGCCTAGAATACTCAGGTATACAGAGGACTTCATGGTCGACTGATTGACTGCAGGGTGCCCAGGTCCTGTGGCTGCAAAAACAAGCCCAAATCATCTGCCCTGGTGTTTCTGCTAAAATATCGCACAAAATATCCCTAAATATGGCACTAGGCATTAGGGGGTGATCAATTCCACTTTGGTTTCATCTGACCATTGGACTTTGCCCTCGAAGCGTTGAGGTTTGTTCAGGTTTGTATACAGTTTTGCAAACTTCATTTTTGCTAACATTTTTCATTTAGACAGAAGATGTTTCTCCTGGCAGTCCTTCCAAGCAGATTATACTTGTTCAGTCTTCTTCTAATTGTGTTGTCATGGTCCTAAACATTTAACATGTTCAGTGAAGCATGTAGGGTCTTTAATGTGACGTTTTTTTTTTTTGTATTTCTCTGAGCATTGCATGGTCAGACCTTGGGATGAATGTACTGGGAAGTCCACTCCTGGGAACTGTCTTGCATGTCTCTCACTGTAGAATGTTGAACTATTTTAAAAATGTTTTTAAAAAAATGCATTTTCCAGATTGAATTCCAGAAGCAATTGCTTCTCTAGAAACACTGCTTATGTCTTTCCCTCTTGGCATTGTGTTAGCACAGACCTAACTACTCCAGACTTCTTTTTGGCTTCTAAATAATAAACTAAATAATGGCAGAGTAAAAAAAAAAAAAAGGTATTTGTTGTTTGTCTGAGGTTGTATTTGAGGAAATACTAAGACCCACTATGATCAGATGAGGTTTGTAATGTTTTTACACAAAATGAAAAGTAGATGATTTTGTTATGTTTTTACAATGTGGTATACTGTAAATGTTCTAATATATTTTAGAAAGAAAAACAAAGACAAATTCTAGTCTTATTTATTTGATTTGGATTATTATTGCAAATCTTGTAAATTATTATCTTAATCCTAGACCTAGTGTATTTCTAGAATGTACAAATGCATCTATTAGACAAGCCTGTACTTGGCAGAAGTCCAAATCTCTTGACACTACAATTATGACAAACAGTTTACTGTAATTTGAATCATTCAAGTGAAAACAATGGGAGTAATCACTTTTGAATACTCAATCAAAAACTAATTATGCAGTAAAGAAACAGGAAACATCATCTGTAGCATGACAACACGTAAATGAACTGTTAAATAAAAACTGTCAGTTAACATACATATAAAAATACAACAACATTAATAATTTAAACCATGTATTTTAGATCATTGTGATTTTCCCATTTCAACTTGTTGCTACTGGTTTTGTAAGTGTTTTTTAATTAATCAAATAAAATTGAGAGGTCAGTCAAGCATATTTCGTGTCCAGGCTAGCTGCAGTAGATTTAGAAACCAGAAATAAAGAAATAGTGGTCAGTGATGGTCTGTTGGTCTTAGTAGATTACAGTAAATGGCATCCACGGGTGATGCATGCATGCAAGGACATATTGATAATCATAAGTTATAAATTTTCCTTACATTTTTCTAGTTTTATACATATTTTCTCTTTATGTAAAATTTATTTGTAACACTGACTATTGTTAAAAGCACTATATAGACATTTTAAATTAAATTTTATTTAATGGACATATGGAATTATGGACAACCTTTTAAATCAGCAACATGCAAGTAAGTAACGGTCCCCTAGGGATTAAACATACTTAGAAAACCTAAAGATGTCAGGGAAACAAGAATATGTGGTGGAAAAAAAAATACTGTAGCACTGCATCTCTTACCAGGTGTTGGCAAACAACTTTGACATTTTTTTTGCAAACTGATGTGCCACATTAGATTTTTTCCCACTGCATTATTGTTAATTAATAATGAACTAGCAAACTTGCTTATTGTAAGTCAATATATTGTTAACTACCACACTTAGCAGAGTCAATTACAGTATGATTCTAGATAACTAATACATAGAACTGGACCAGACTCTGAAGGTTTCACTTTTCTATTGGCTTACATAGGTAATGTGTTCATATTTGCTCAAAACTCCTGAATGTTATTGAATGCTATTAAAAGAATATGCTATTATGTTTTGTTTCAGTTAATAAATAGTAAAAAACAGCCACATGAAACTTGCTAAACAATGATGCTTAAACAGCACTAGCATGAAGGTGTTGCGGAAATGTGCATTCTCTTAACTTTAAAGATCTTGCATTTGGTCCTTAGGACCAAATGCAGGGCACAGGGCAGGGTACATTTGGGAGTGCCAGTCCATTGCACGACACACACACACACTTACTGTACTTGCTTGTTTAAATACTACGGGCAATTTGGGAACGGCAATTAGCCTAATCCCCATGTCTTGTGACTGCGAGAGGAAAGCGGAGTACTCAGAGGAAACTCACCAAGGAGAACATAAAAACTCAAACCCGGACCAAAACCACTGATTATTATATAATAATAATCACATTTCTGCTCCCCCAACCTTATGGTGTTTTGTTTTTTTCTGAGCTTGGTTCACTGTCTGTGTAGTTTTACATGAATATGTCTTAATTTGTTGCATACTATAGGTACATACAAATTAATGAATATGAAATTCAGTTCTTAGCATATTTCAACCTGATATGAAGTTGGAGTTAGAGGTCAGCACTAGGTCAGCAGTAATAGATTTAGGATTCTCTAGTTTCTGTCCACTTCCCAAAATCCAATAGTGGTGGGTGCTACTATAAATAGTCTCTGAGTGTGCATGTTGGTGTTTATACACGGCGTTCTTGATTGATCTACCCAGGATGTACTGCCACCGCATGCCCTGAAGTGACTGCTGTTAGGGACCACCACTAGAGGTCACTGTTTTGTTTTTTGTAATTCTTGTTTGCAGACTCAGTTTCCCAGAAGCCACCTCGGTCAGATGATGCGGGTGCACACCTGAGCCAAGGTAGCACATTAGATCATCTATAAATAGCTGTTTAGTCTGGGAAACTGGATCAAACATTGTTTAAAGATTACTGTCACGATGTGGACATTTTGTTTTGTTTAGTTCAATTTGTATTTAGATTTAAGTTTTAAGTTAAGAAAAAAAAGGGCTCTAGTGATACCTATGTCTAATGTGTTTAATGTTTAAGTAAGTATTGTTGGTTGTGTCCTCCTGTTATTTCCCCTTGTGTTTACCTAGTTGGTAAGTTTAGCTAAAGTGTATGTTTGGCTAGGTGGATGTTTAGCTAATTATCAAGTTTAGCTAACTGCCATGCCTACCTAATTGCCATGTCTCTAGCCATAGTCTCCCTAGTGTCTCTGGTCTACCTAGTCTCTCCCTAGTGTCTCTGGTCTCCCTAGTGTCTCCCTAGTATCTCCCTAGTGTCTCTGGTCTACCTAGTCTCTCCCTAGTGTCTCTGGTCTACCTAATCTCTCCCTAGTGTCTCCGGTCTCCCTAGTCTCTCCCTAGTGCCTCTGGTCTCCCTAGTGTCTCTGGTCTCCCTAGTCTCTCCCTAGTGTCTCTGGTCTCCCTAGTCTCTCCCTGGTGTCTCTGGTCTCCCTAGTCTCTCCCTGGTGTCTCTGGTCTCCCTAGTCTCTCCCTGGTGTCTCTGGTCTCTCCCTGGTGTCTCTGGTCTCCCTAGTCTCTCCCTGGTGTCTCTGGTCTCCCTAGTCTCTCCCTGGTGTCCCTAGTCTCTCCCTGGTGTCTCTGGTCTCCCTAGTCTCTCCCTGGTGTCTCTGGTCTCCCTAGTCTCTCCCTGGTGTCTCCCTAGTCTCTCCCTGGTGTCTCTGGTCTCCCTAGTCTCTCCCTGGTGTCTCTGGTCTCCCTAGTCTCTCCCTGGTGTCTCTGGTCTCCCTGGTGTCTCTGGTCTCCCTAGTCTCTCCCTGGTGTCCCTAGTCTCTCCCTGGTGTCTCTGGTCTCCCTAGTCTCTCCCTGGTGTCTCTGGTCTCCCTAGTCTCTCCCTGGTGTCTCTGGTCTCCCTAGTCTCTCCCTGGTGTCTCTGGTCTCCCTAGTCTCTCCCTGGTGTCTCTGGTCTCCCTAGTCTCTCCCTGGTGTCTCTGGTCTCCCTAGTCTCTCCCTGGTGTCTCCGGTCTCCCTAGTCTCTTCGTGTCTCCTTAGTTTCCCCGTGTCTCTGGCCCTGTCTTTAGTCCCTCTGTGTCTCCGGTCCTGTCTTTAGTCCCTCTGTGTTTCTAGTCTTGTCTGGTCCCATTCCAGCTCCCAGCTTAGTTTGTTTGTATATGTCCTTAGGCCTGTGTTTCGCCATAGCGCTTATCTTGTGTGTAACAGGTATTAGAGCCTGTATATGTCATTAAGTCTGTGTCTTGCCATAGAGCCTGTGTTTCACCATATGCTTTTGGTTATTGTTGGAGTAGGTTGTTTGTTCCTTTGTTTGTTTTGTTTCTTTATTATTTATATTTTATTATTGACATTATTAAAAGACTCTTTTTGGTTACAATACCCCTCTGCGTGTATGCCTGCTCTTTGCGCCCACAGCAATAATATCAGACATTAACACCCCGAACGTGACAACTGCAAGTTTGACCATAATAAAATTATTATATATAAATGATATTTCATGCTGCGTGCTTGCTCATCTTGTCTCTAAGAGGAAAAATAAAATGTATAATTTATTCTACGTATGGAATGAGCCAGGCTGGCACAATCAGCTCATGTGGGCTTTTGGTTAACAACTCAGTAAATTGCACTTCATTTTCCAGGTTTGTTTGTTACTACCTTCCATGCTCCATCCTGCACACATCTGAGAGAAAACAGACTCTGTTTCTCTTGGCCAAACTGCATTCTCACCTTAATTGCCGTGCTTCAAAGAGACTTTACTTTGGAAACCTACCAACAAAAAAGCTGTGAAAGTCCAGAGCAAAATTTAGGGTCACATGTACCAATTACTGTAAATTCTTATAGATTAATGCTTAGCGGTACTATTGTCTGACAGATTTAGTTTGGATATCAGATCCCCAACTGAGTGTCTCATTTTATATGCAAATCCCAGGCACAGCAGTGCTTCTCAGCACCTGTTCCTCTTCTCCATGCTTACTGAGCAGCTTTTCTGCACAAGACTCACAAATCAAGCAGGGTGCAAAAGAGGGGTGGACAGGTAGGCCCGAAGCTGCCGCTCCTCTCACACACCGCTGAGCTATTCATTTTGTCATCAGTCATTCTTTCTTATCGAATGCACGTACTTCTGTCTACTTTTAGAAGAAGTGGTGACTCACGCTTCTTATGTTTATTCTTGACTGTGATGAATTGGTAAAAGGCTTGTGATTGAAGTGGAACACAAGCATTTTAAATGAACAAAACACTTTTTAGTTGTACAAGTGTTGACTTAACTAATTATATATACAGTTCGGCAAAAAAGTATTTAGTCAGCCACCAATTGTGCAAGTTCTCCAACTTAAAAAGATGAGAGAGGCCTGTAATTTCATAGGTATACCTCAACTATGAGAGACAAAATAATAATAAAAAAAAAATCAATAATCACATGGTAGGATTTTTATTGAATTAATTGGTAAATTCCTCTGTAAAATAAGCATTTGGTCACCTACAAACAAGCAAGATTTCTGAAGATTTCTGGGAAGACTGAATCTGCAATAGGTAAGCAGCTTGGTGTGAAGAAATCAACTGTGAGAGCATTTGTTAGAAAATGAAAGACATACAAGACCACGGATAATCTCCCTCGATCTGGGGCTCCACACAAGATCTCACCCCATGGAGTCAAAAAGATCACAAGAACTGTGAGCAAAAATACCAGAACCACACAGGGGACCTAGTGAATGATATGCAGAGAGTTGGGACCAAAGTAACAAAGGCTACCATCAGTAACAAATCCTGCAGTGCCAGACGTGTCCCCCTGCTTGAGCTAGTACATGTCCAGAACTGAAGCCTGCAAGAGAGCATTTGGATGATCCAGAAGAGGATTGTGATAATGTCATATGGTCAGATGAAACCAAAATAGAACTTTTTTGGTAAAAACTCATCTTGTCGTGTTTGGAGGAGAAATAAATGCTGAGTTGCATCCAAAGAACACCATACCTACTGTGAAGCATGGGGGTGGAAACATCATGCTTTGGGGCTGTTTTTCTTCAAAAGGAGCGTGGAATGGGGCCATATATCGTGAGATTTTGAGTGAAAACAAAATCAGCAAGGGCATTGAAAATCAGCAAGGGTATTGAAGATGAAACGTGGCTGGGTCTTTCAGCATGACAATGATCCCAAACACACCGCCTGGGCAACGAAGGAGTGGCTTCGTAAGAAGCATTTCAAGGTCCTGGAGTGCCCTAGATCTCAACCCCATAGAAAATCTTTGGAGGGAGTTGAAAGTCTGTGTTGCCCTGCAACAGCCCCAAATCATCACTGCTCTAGAGGAGATCTGCATGGAGGAATGGGGACAAAATACAAGCAACAGTGTGTGAAAACGTTTAACCTCTGTCATTGCCAACAAAGGGTATATAACAAAGTATTGAAATGAAATTTTGTTATTGACCAAATACTTGTTTTCCACCATAATTTCCAAATAAATTCTTTAAAAATCCTACAATATGATTTTCTGGATTCTTTTTTTCTTATTTTGTCTCTCATACAGTAGTTAAGGTATACTGTAAAAAATTCATTTTACATTTTACGGTAAAAAAAAATGTTAGCACGGTTAATGCACTGTGAAAAAAAATACATAAATTTTATTTTCTTGAATAAATCCCATCAAAATGTATTCAAGACTCGGTGTCAGCATGATGTCAGCATGGCCCCATGTATTTTTTAATAAAGAAAAACAATATTTAAATTTTCGAAATCAAATATACAAATGTCAGGGTGGACATTTTTAAGCATTTTGGGCAGACAATCTAAGCATATAATTTTAATACAACTTTACACAAAAAAAATATTTTATCACACACATGTTAAAATAAAAAATTAAAATAAAAAAGGGGTAATTTTACTTAGGGAAGGAAACAGCTAAAATAGGGAGGAAGGGAAAAAGGGAAGGAAAGGTGTGCATGTGCAGTTCTGGTGGAGGGCACAGGCTGGTGAGCGTTGGCGGCAGACTTGCCACAGTGATCAAAGGGCGGAATAATATTCACGGATTTGAAGTCCTTGGTTAATGTAAATTAGACAGCTATAAATCGTAGAAAAAAATATTAAAATCTGTAAAATATACAGTATAATGAGTGCAATCCTGTACAACGAATAATGTTGCTACCGTTTTTTTTTTATGGTAAATCTCTGGCAACCACAGCTGCCAGTTTTTTACCGTAAAATTTACGGTTTATTTTTTACAGAGCAGATATTTTTCAGATTTTTAAACTCGATCAACAAATGTTAGGTAAAATATAAACTGATGCTTCATGATATTAGTAACAAATACCTTCTCTGAGAGTTTCCTTTTTATAAATACAGTATATCATAAATTTTTACTGCAATAAATCATATTATCATAATTAAATTTAAGGTCTTACTCTGTAAAACTAATTACAGTTTTACGGTTATCCCAAGTTTTGTCAAATACGGTTTTATTCTGTAGCATTTATATGGTATTTTCCTGTTAAAATTTCCTGTAAATTTTTTTTACAATGTACCTATGATGAAGATTACAGGCCTCTCTCATCTTTTTAAGTGGGAGAACTTGCACAATTGGTGGCTGACTAAATACTTTTTTGCCCCACTGTATATATACTGTAAGACGTTGCCTTCATCATGAAATAACATCATATATTTTTTGTCTTGTGCTTTCTTTCAGGCTGTGAATAGTCCAACATTGTATGTAAGCAAATCATCCTCAATGGTTCTGGATCATGTTTGACGTGGTCATCTTTGTGTTTGCACTGCACGCATAGAGAGCTCTGGTGTGATCTGCAGATGGATGACCGCCGGTGATATGGCCGCAATGGTGTAGCCATCATTCTATTGATGGTGCTGACTTCCACCTGTTTATTGTGGTTGCAGATCTTCTTATTCATCACATGCCGCATGTACAATATTCAAAGAATTCGACAGAGTTACCAGATGTCACAAGTGTTCAGTTTCTTCTCAATCAAGTTGGTCATAATCCAGACCTCCATGCCATACAGGAGAACTGACAATATACAGTATAGCAATTGTAAAGATGGATTTTCATTTTTAGAGAAATTCTCAAGCAACAGATTCTCTTGTTGAGAGCTTCCAGTTTCTAGCAATCATTATTCTTTTGATGACTTCCAGTTTACTACTTCTGGATTTGTCTGTCGCAGAACCAAGATAGACGAAGGAGTCGACCATTTCATCGTGGCTTGCATCGTGTGTTGACATCTGTGGCATTGGTGCCAGTGGCCTGGATTTGGCTTTTATATTATTATTTCATGTTTTAATTCAATTACATTGTATTTTTTCTGTCTATGGAATAGAATAGTTCTTTTACCAGATCTGACTATGAGAGGACATGAAGTTAGTTGGTGTGAAGAGGATGCAGAGGATAGGGTTAGATGGAGGCAGATGATTCACTGTGGCGACCCTTGAACGGGAATAGCTGAAAGTCAAAGAAGAAGACCAGATCTGACTATGAGCAGGGATAACTGTTTATTTTTGTTGTTGTTGTAAATATTGACTGTGAATACACCTTAAATATTTTACCAGTGAATACTGGATTTTATAATATTGTTGATTATCATCATCTTTTATAACCTGTATTCTAGTACTTTTATTTTTTAGCATCCATTCCTAGATGTCATGTCAATGTAAGTTGAACAGGTCTCCAGTAGCATCATTGCTATATCTTGCTATAACGTCAGGCTTTATGTTTATCCATAATGATAGCCAAACAAAATATTATTTCTAAATTCATGTTAAGGCATATTCAGAACATTTCTCCTAAATCTCCAAGGAACTTGATTTTTATTTCATGCCACCATTATTTATTTATTTGTTCCTGTAGAAGCAAAACTGAGCAGACAGCTGTCAAATAACTTACAAACAGCTTCTGTCATGATGCGATGTAATGCATAACAGATGCTCTCTTCTTAAATCGAAACAGTCAAGAATCTTTTTTTTTTACTTTGATGCAGTGCACCTATGAACAGAACATGAGCATCATAAATAATTTCTGTTTATGCAGCATTTACTGTAGATTAATTATGCAGCTAATGTGAGGTCACACCCTTGTGTTCCTGTACTTTCCATATAATCATAATGTTTGATAATATGCTTCTGCCCAGCGCTGCCCTTTGCTAATGATGTCAAGCTCATTGGACCATAATAAGATTACCATTGCTTGAAAAATCTAAGCACCTTGAGCATTTCATTAGTTAGCCCTGAAAACTTTTTTTTCCCACTCAAGCTGCCTTGAAAACTGTTTTTCTCCTGAGCCTTTTTGTTGCCCTCTCAAACAGGTTAGTAACTTCAACATAAATTCTTTACATCACTTTCAATATTAAAAAGTCTATTTTATCAGCGGTGTTATTCTCTTTAAAAGTATAATTAGTAATTATAGCAATCTTTTCTCTCTTATATTTATATAGTTCTGAACATTGGAGCCACGTATTTTGACTGCAAACAAAATTAAGTGGTTGTTTGAGGTGGTTTTATACATTAGTCTTCTTGTAAAATAATTACTAGAGCTAGTGTAAAAGCTGTCTTGCCTGAATATCACTGTGTACTGTACTGTATGTGGTTCACTTCCACTTGAAATATCTGTTTTAAAAATTATAGTATTTAAAAAATGGCATAAGATGAATATAAATGGCTGAAGTATAACTGTGTCCTTCCTTAACCCCCCTCCTGCCCCATCATACCGAGCTACGTTCCCACTTACAGTACACAGTAGTATGATGTAGTCTTACTGTACTTAGTAATGTTAAAAAAGGCTTTGTGATAACTTGATTGAAGCAAGATTCAGGAAGAACTTAATAAGCACATAGTAATGACATCATTGACTAGTTACGTAAGCAATTAACTAACACCATTTAGTGAATTCATTGATGTACTACAAGTATAGTTCAAATGGAAAATATTGGAACATTCTGACTGAGTTTGGTGTCACAGAGTTGTTGCTCCATCATTGGAGTTCTCACAATGACCTCTGTAGGCTTTTGTTATGACCATGCCACATCCACGCCACATTTTAGAACACTTTATTAAGTTCATATTATATTCTTCTAGTGCTTACCATGTGTATGGTGCGCACGCGGCAGGTTATCCACATGCCTATGGCATGTTCAGAGAATTTAGTATAAGCAATCGATCAACTTCCTCACACCAAGCACTGCGAGTGTCACATTAGTTATACAAACCTGCTGGACATGGTGACAAAGTATTAACCATGTGATAAGTGCCTGATAAGAACATGATGAGATTTGATATCTGAAATACTAATAACTCGCTCTCACTGGATGTAGTGATCGCATGATCATGTGTGTGATAGGAAATTAGTGACAACATGATAGATGCATTGAGAATGAGAGGGACATGGCTAGAAAGTAGTATGAACTTGATAAATAGATTTTTTTTTTCCATTTTGACCCCATGCCCCTGTTTCTTCAACATCTTTAGAATGCTGTGAGAACTTCATGGTCTTGTTGGAGCATGACAGAGCATTAGGTGTTAATCAAGTTCTGTATTACTCTAAAGCAAAGCACATTGTAACTCATTAATTACCTTCTACCTAGTAGTTCTCTAAAAATATAGGGAATTAAAGCTGCATTGCAATATTAAATGTATAAGCAAATATGGTCAAACTAAGTATAAGTGGTGATTGGTTGCTCTCAATCCAATCATGAACTCTTTGTTGTTTATTTTAATCTAATTTTGTCACTGGCCTACTGGTTTTGATTTGATTCTTATTAAATAAATGTCAATTTGCTCCAAGAACTATGCATGTTTCCTTAGTTTATTACTGTTGCACATAAAGATCATAAATTAGTGATGGACCAATAAGCGGACACTCAGTGGTTCATATTTAAAACCATGCATTTAAACTGCAAAAGTAGATTTTATTTTGAAGTTTTCTGTGCATATATCATATTGCTTTTTGCAGAAAGTTGATGTGCAGAGATATTGTTTTCTCTCTTGCATTTTGTAATTGTATTCATGGACAAAAACTCAGCAGTCTGATCTTTACCCTTTGTTTCTATTGAATAACTTTTCTATCTTTCGGTGGAAAAACACATGGAAATTCACGATTTTCCAGAGAGGTGTAGAGAACAGTTTTTTTTTCTCCGTATAATAGTATACCCTGTAAATGTGCAGATATGTGAAACAAAACTGAAGAAAAATAGGTAGATGAGTTACAATAGTGGTTAGTGTCAGTCTTCCCACTGTGCTTTATGTTAAGCAATTAGGAGCAAAAATATGCATAGCAAAAACGTTTGTGTGAAAACAGTAAAAAAAAATTATAAAAACAGACACAGGTTTATGAATATTAACAACAGGTATACAAAAAAGCTAGACATTTTTTTTTTAATAACATTTGAGCACACCATGGCATGCTATAATATTGCATTATTATGTTGAGTTGTGTTCTGGTCAATTCTGACCGATTTGGAAGTTTAGTTTTGTCATGAGGTTCAATAACTTTGTTCACACATGGCATTTGAACACATAAAATAAAATTAGAAATATTTTTACAAAATTTGTGTGTTTTATGGAACTTTTATACTTTTATGGTGTTCTTGGTCAAAAATGACTAGTCATTGGAAATGAATAGATAAGACTACCATTAGTGTTCAAGCACATTTCTATACTCCTTACCCACACCTAAACATGCAGGTGTCTTTGAGCAGACACACACACACACACACACACACACACACACACACACACACACACTTCGTATGCCCCTTTTTGGCTTCCATGGCAACCCGCACTGGAACCTATCGACAACATAACTTTTACCACACCTGTGGAAAAATAAATCTGCAACATTGTCAGCAATCATACAACTTTCTTTCAGCTCTGGTATATAAAGCTTTCTGAGGCCTTCCTCTCACTTCAGTCTTTAGCAGCATGATGGCCAGGAGATATACTGAATGTGAAGCTGTGGAGTTATTTTTGACAATGACAGTGATCAGGAGGAGAGAAGCCAGGTTGACAGTGAGGACGGTTTAGAGGAGGAAGAGTCAGAGGTTGGGGATGACAGAGTATAACTCAGAAAAAGAAGACTCTGACACTGAAACTTCACCCAGCTGAAGTTGTGGTCCCCTTTCATCCATAAATAGAACCAAATCCTCACCCAATATGTTATATCCCGAGTGGATGACACCAAGTCTTGTATTAAACTTTTTTTTTAATGTCTTTGCAAACCTTCCATATCCAGTCATGTGTAATTCGCTTTTGATGACCACAACACAAGAGCAGCCCAAAGGCAATGAGACAAGATAGGAAGTTTGGCAGACATGAGTTCCACTCATTTACAAATCAGCACAGTTAATGAGCATTATTGGTTTTAAGCGATGGTGCCCATTTAAGCAGTAAATGACAAACAAATCATCTAAGTATTGTATAAAGATATGGGCAACATGTGATGCAAAGACATGTTATGCCTGGAACGTGCAAGTGTACAGAGGCAAACCAGCTGATCATGTTCATGAGAAAAATCTGGGGAAGTGGGGAGGTACTAGAAATGACAGCAAGGTTACTTTTAAATTGTAAATATGTTCATACAGTGTATGGGTCAAGCATTTTATTTGTAATATAGTTTAGTTTTCCCTGTATACATGTGGACTTTAGTTTTCAATAAATAAATCATATCAGTCAGTTATGTAATAACTAAAGATGAAATACAACATTAGGTGATAATATACGTACAGTATTATTGTGGATTTATAATGAAATAGAATGGTCAAAATTCATAGATATTGAGGCAAAGATGACAAATTAACAAAAGAGTATTACAGAAGGATATATGCTTTAAAATAAACTATTGCATTGGTTCAGGCTGTTACACTGGTAGTGAAAGATAATTAATTAAATTTTTTTTTAATTAATTAATTTTATGCGTCTTAAAACAGCTTCTAGTTAAAAAGCACTGGTGACTCCTTCCATAAATGTTTAATAACCATCTTCCAGTGCAATCTTTATTGTACAATGGAAACAATAAGCCTGCAGACATGACTGCTGGCTGTGATGTTAGAGAAAATTATTCACAGCCTTTCTAGCAATCAGATTCAAAAATTCAACATGATGCTGTTGAATTGGGTCTGTTTGTGGAGCCAGATGTTGCACTTATACAAAAATAATAAATGGCCATGGTAGTGTGATATGTTACCATCTATCAAGTCTATCAACAGCATGGGCCAAAGTTTCCATAATACACCATTCTTTATATAAATATCATAATGAAGTCTATTTGTTTTTATCTGCAAAATCAGAAAAAGAAATAACAGTTGGATTCATTTCTGAAATTCACAAGTATATACACACACACACACACACACACACACACACACACACACACACACACACACACACACACAGGTTTAAAGTTTTATATTTATTTTTATGCTTGAATGATTCTTCGGTCACTGTGTGGCTTAACAAACAAAAACACTACACCGGAACTGGTCAGGTGCACGGACTGGACCAAAAATGAGAGCCAAAAAAGTCCTCCAGGGAGCCTGCAGAACTATTCCTCAGGACTACATTAAAAATACAACAAAGTCTAGAAGAAAATGTGTGTGTGTGTGTGTGTGTGTGTGTGTGTGTGTGTGTGTGTGTGTGTGACATGGCAGTATGATTTGTAAATCTACACTGTAAAGAAATACAAAATGAAATAACTACATCTGTCTAAGTTGTTCTTTGTATTAAGAGTATTATATTATATAGTTTTAAAACTTCAGTTTTGGGTCACTGTGCATGACTGTTGTTTCTTTAACAGATGATATATGATCATGCAAACACAGTCATGCTAATAATTTATACACTAGTAACCTTATGTGTATGTGGTTAACCTCAAGCCATAATGAAATTAAATTAAATGTACGCAACCATGCTAATGTTTGGACACACCTTCTAAGTAGTCTTTTACTAATTTTATGTCTTTCTATATTGTAACACCATGCTGGAGTCATCCAAAATATACAATAATCGCTTTTGTAGAGTTGATATTGAGATGTGTCTGCTACTGTACTTATGCTCTGTAAAGCCTTCATAACAGCTCTAATCTAATCAGCTCTAAGGTGCGGTTAATTGGTGATTTTTGAGGCTGGAATGAACTTCTCCTCTGTAGCAGAGGTAAGAATATAATTCAAAGCCTTCCTGTTTTTGTCTTGTTTTTCTGGCATGGTCTTCATGAGAGCCAGTTTCATCATGGTGCATGATGGACTATGAAAATGCGCTTGACAATACCGTTCTTGCAAGAACTGTTCGGGAACAACTGACCTTCGTATTTTATATAACAGTTGACTGTTGCTGTTGTTATTATTCCTTATTATATTATGCCTCTTGCTTTTTACAGTTTGAGTCTGTGAATATTCCCATACCAATAAGGAAAATAAAATTCATCATTGTGATAACCTGGTCATTAATTACATTCTTGTAGTTATTTGACTTAATTGTATTGCCAAATAATGCTAAAGTCTAAACTAATTCATAAAGCTCACACTGGACATGCTCCTGCATAGTATCCTGCATTGGTTGTGTCACTATAATATTGATTGATTGATTGATTCATTGATTCATTAATTTATTCATATACAATATATATGTCATTTGTGAGTGACCACATTTCATGCATATCTGAACAATATATGAGACATATAATTAAACCAACAACATGTTATTTTTGTCTCCTTACAGGATGGATATCTTTCTCAGGGAGAAGTATTCAACATGCAGTAAATGACCTTCCCTAATATAATCAGTGCAGGACATAGCATATGGTGGTAATCATCTTTACACATGCTGTATAAGTGCTTACATTTCCATAGAGATCACCCCAAGAGCTCCTTACATTTCTGCATGCCACTTATTATGATAACCTCTTGTTTTTTTGAGGAGGTAATGCTAATGGTGTACACTTTATACACAAAACATAGTGATACAGAAGCATGCCAAATGTGATATTATTACCAGTGAATAGCTCACAAAATTCTTGTGGAACTTTTAATAAATAAATGTGTTTTATAATAATAAATTTAATAAAAATAATTACTATAATGCATCTTATTAGAATACATGTGTGGTATATTTCACAGTAATGATTAAAACAAAATATATACTGTAAGTGATTATTTCCCTGCTCCTGTTTTCTTTTCAAAGCACACATTTTCACCTACCTTACTTCTGTTGCTTGATGATAAATATTAATTTCACTTATATGTATGTTTACCTTGAAACCTGGCCTTGTGGAAAATTACAGGCCTATATCCAACCTTTTGTTCTTGGCTATAGTGAAGAAAAGCAAGGTAACTATGATTTTAAAGCATATGTATTTCACTGCAAATAACTTTCATCCGAACCATCACCCATGACCTAGAGTTTGGCATTTTATTTTTATTTGTTTATTTAATTAGGGACCGCACAATAAGCGTAGCTATGCACAGGCAACCGGTGCCGCGTACATTGTCTCCTTACAGGATGGATATCTTTCTCAGGGAGAAGTATTCAACATGCAGTAAATGACCTTCCCTAATATAATCAGTGCAGGCATCTGGGGCATATAGCACAAGGCTAATTTGCAGCCCCCGACATCAGAAAAAAAGTATATATATTAAAAAACAAAACTCAATAAACATTGACACAACCATGGACATGTACACTGTAAAAAATAAATCCTGAAAATAGTTGTTGGAACAAAGAAATATATGTTGGGCTAATATAATGCTGGTGTCAAAAAAGAAAAATATGTTTTCTCAATGATTGTATAAATTTCATTACTCAACTACGAAAGTTTCATCGAGGCAACGAATAAAACTGTGTTCATGAAACATTTAACTGCACACAAACAATTTTATGTTGGACGAACAAGAGGGACCTCTGCGCATGCGCAAAAGCGTTCTTCCAGAATTTTCGAACTTCCCGCTATTTCCTCCCGAAATGGTGAGTACTTCATGGAAACTAACTGTCCTGCAAAGTAATTAGCAATTTTAGCTTTATAACATATATATTATCCAGCAGCAAGCTTTAGAACATTATATTTTCGAGTGTTTATTTATATAATTTGGAGTGTTACAGTAGTTATCTGACAATGCACTCGTTTCAGCTCCTAACGCATTTTTTTTTTTCAGATGGTATGTACATTGACATTAATGTTAATCTATGAAACCGCTAAAGTTTACTTACGTTACATACATTTTATTCATTTTAATGACTGATAATTTCAAAGGCTATTTGAAAAAGACGTTAGTGCGCCACTGAGGGAGCTTAATGTTCTCACTCCTTCATCATTCATTAACCTTATAGTGTCTGAAAACGGTTATAATGGCTAAACGGACATTTTTTTGTCTAGGATTTTTAATGGTTTTGAACTACAAACGGTTACTTAATTAGTTATTCATATATTTTTCTTTTTGTATTTCAGGTATTAGGGAGAATATCTGGGAAACAGTGCTTACTGCATCTGCAAACAATCTTGGAGCTTGGCAAAATTATTTCACAACATTTTTTTTTTTTATATCTTAAACCATTTCTGAGTTAAAGCAAATATTTTATTTTCAAATAAGCCACTGCACGTTTTTACTGAGAAATATCAGTATGTTTTGTTCTACAAGGCAGAAGTCTATTTATCCAGTATACTGTTTTGACTGAGTGTGATATTAGTAAGCTTTGTAACATGAATGTTAAGGGCACAGTTTCATTCTTGCATTTTGTAATGTTATTTGCATATTTTGTTATAACAATGCAGCAGTTGTTTATTTGTTGAAATAGAGTAGCTGGATTGCACTTAATCAATGTTGATAGTCTTTAACAGGTGTTTAAAGTTTACATTAAAAAAATATTCAAATTTAGAAGAATGTGTCATTCTATTTGAAATGTGGCTACAGTGAATAACCTACTCAAGTAAACTTTAAGATGTTAATTTTATAATTATGCAAGCATAATTTCCAATTCAAAATATACCTTTCAGTCAACTTGGAACATTTAATTGACACAACATTATATTTCAATTTGAGACTGCTTGTTGGCCTAACTAGGCATGTTTATTCAGCATAGAACATTTAGTTGACAGAATGTTTTATTTCAATTTGTGTGTACATTTAGAGGTAATCAGCACAGCAAAAACAAAATAGTTTACACAACTTAAATTGAGCCAACTAAAAATTTTAGACGCAACAGGTCACTAGAAATTTTTTAGTTGGAGTAGCAAGAATTTTTTTACAGTGTACAAACCAGGCCACAAATACAAAGTGTATGACATCCAGGACACAGTGAGAAAGCACAAACTTTCCCAGTGTGAATCCAGCGATCCAACCCAAGCTGCTCAATGCTCACATTGCTGTTGCAGTTTAGGCATTGTTTCAGATTTTTCTGAAGAGTTCTGTTTGTGATTTCATTTCGAACAGTATCGTGTTCCATAATTGTGAACCTTTTACTGAAAACAATGTCTGACGCATAGTAGTTCTATATCTTCGAACTCTACAATTTTAACTTATTGCACCTCTGGTCCTGACCCCAGCACTATTAGATTTTTGTATCAGCTGACAAATAACGTTAGGCGCAAGCCGATTTATACCCTTAAATATATCTTTTATGAATGAAAACTTTTTAAAAAATTATCAAAACCTAGCAAATTATACTTTTCAAAAATTTAACAGTGATGCCATCCCATTGGTTTCTGATCCATTACTTTTAAAGTTTGTTTGTATAAGGACATTACAAGCTTAATAACTGATTGGGATGCCTGGCCCCAGACAATCACACAGTAAGACATATGTGTAGAATCAATGCATGCATATACATTTGAGCTGCTTTGAGAGATATGCAGGATCTTATTATATGAAAACAGTTTAAATTTGTCTTAATAATTTTAGTAATTTTCTTAATATGTGCATCAAATTTAAGTTTAGAGTACCCTAAATAAATCACTTCCTCAATGGGGCAGTGGTGGCTCAGTCGGTTAAGGCTATGGGTTACTGGGTTACTGATCGGAAGGTCGGGGGTTCAAACCCCAGCATCGCCAAGTTGCCACTGTTGAGCCCTTGAGCAAGGCCCTTAACCCTATCTGCTCCAGGGGCGCTGCTCCGTAAGCTGGCTGACCCTGCGCTCTGACCCCAGTTTCCTAATTGGGATATGCGAAAATTGAGCAATTTCCCTCTGGGATTAATAAAGTTCTATAAAATTAAAAATTAAAAAAATTAAATTTCCTTTTGGTCAATTTTGATTTTAAATGTATTCTGGCTTCTGATTTTTAATGAAAAACACATTGTATAATTTAATGTTAAACGGTTAACCTGCAGCCACTGGGAAACACTGGCCAGCTGCCTGGTTAACATCTCTGCAGCCTGACGAGGAGTTTCTGCTGTTACATCTACAATTGTGTCATCTGCATACATTTGGCAACCAGCCAAAAAAGCAAAGGACCCAATATAGAACCTTGTGTCAATCAATTGCAGGGCATACAAGCACAAACACATTCACACACTCATTCAGGACATTTTGGTATGGCAGAAAGTCTACCTGGTATGTCTTTTGGGCTCCACAAACAGACCCAAGGCAGGAATTGAACTCTCAACATTAAAGAGGTACAGTAGAGCCACAGTGCTAACTACTACACCACCCTGCCCAGATGTGCAACTACAAAAAGTTTTGCTGATGGAATATCTCTCATTATGGTTAAATTAATTAAAAATCCACCAAATAAAATTTCACCTTTTATTTAATAATTTCATAGTGTAAAAGTGGTTAGTGTTAAATGGAGAAAAACAAACAAAAAAATTCTTACCTGTCATTTATGTTTATTTGCATGATATTTTCCAGGGTTTTGGCACGGACGATCATGGGCTATGTTCCACATATTGTTTGTAAAATCTGAGAGTGAAGACCTAGGCTGGTTTTCTTTGTGCCTGCTTGGGGCTTTGCATGACCCCTAGTCAAAAGAGCTGGGAAATTTTAAATACACTAAAAGTAAACATTCCTGTCTCTGTGTGCATGGAGTTTGCATGTTCTCCCTGTGCTTGGTGGGTTTCCTCCGGATACTCCGGTTTCCTCCCACAGTCCAAATATATGTAGGTTAGGCTAATTGGCATCCCCAAATTGTCCACAGGGTGTGAATGAATGTGTGAGTGCGTGTATGTGTGTGTGTGCCCTGCGATGGATTGGCACCCTGTGCACCCTGCACCCGCCTCGTGCCTTAAGCCTCCTGGGATAGGCTTCAGGTCCCCATGACGCTGAATACAGGATAAAGTATGATACGATGAGTGATTGAATGAGTGAGTAGAAGTCAACATAAATAATATAAATAAATAATGCTCAGATGTGCAACTGTTTTAGTGTAGTTACTTCCCCTCAATTCATTGAAAGAAAGAAAGAAAGAAAGAAAGAAAGACCACACACACACACACACACACACACACACACACACACACACACACACACTACAGTAAATGAGACCACTGTATCTGTTTGTTTGATGAGCACTGACTGAGAAATTGTCAGGTTGCCAGGATCTTAGTTTGGGTTGTATAGTAAAGATACACTGCAAGATCAATATCCATAAAATGATTATGTCTTGATCACTGGGTGCAAGAGTGAGCACTATATTGTTCAAAAGAAGGCCTGAAATTATAGCTGTTAGCTGTAACTTTCATTGTTAACATTGATTTGTAAATTGGTACTGTGAAGAAGTAGACAAAAATGACAAAAGTGACAAGAAGCTTCAAAATCCAAATATAATCCTGAGAAATCATTGGGGGGGAAATGTTATTTAGCAGAGGAAAGATATTTAGAAGAAGGAACCAATTGTTGAAAAAACCAAACAATTTCTGGGAGAGATAAAAAAAAAACCCTTTACATCACAATATTTCAGTCAGAGAAAGCAAGTCTGATCTAGTCAGTTTGGAGCCAAACTAAAACTTGAATATACTGTAGAGTGCAGATGCCTAACAGATGTCTAGATTGAGAGAGGCTGGTGTTTCGTCATAAGTCAAGAATAAATCTAAAGCTTAGGTTTGCTGCACACAAATCGGCTCAACAAGATTTTGCCAAGGAACACAAAGACTGTTAATGAGCTGAATGAAAGGTATTCTCAGTTCCTTTACAAAAAGAAGTGATGGTCATGCCTATGTAAGTATGAGCTAGGGAGAATCGTTTAAAATATGTACTTTAGACACATGGTAGTGTTAAGATTGTGATCTGGAAACGCATCACAGCCAAAGCTGTTGCTTTTTTGTCAAAATTGACAGGCAGCTGAATCGTCAAGCTTATATTGGCTTTCTAATTCCAACTGATTAATTTTCAGTTGATGCCTAGTACCTGGATATTCCGACAAGAAAATGCATATTAAGACAATGCAAAATGCCTTACAACACATCAAGTGAAGGACAGATTTCTTTTCATACAGTATAGAAAAATCAGACTGTTGTGTGCTATACTAGGCCCTATACTGGGAATATCACACCCATATATGACAAAAGAGTTTAGGACTTTTATTGTATAATTTTAGGAAGAACTACAAAACCGCAGACAATGGGTTAGTCTGGAGGGCCTTGCTGAAGAGATGTTATCACTGGATTCAATATTACAGCTGCCACAAGTGCTTGTTTACACTTGTGTGAAAGAATGAGATGTCTTTGGGAAAAACATTTTGGGAAAAGAAATGTTCTCTATCCATGAATGATATGGGTAGGTAGGATAAAAAAAATAAGAACAAATGTTTTGGTCGTCATTTGTCCATTTTAAATTTGTACATGGGAGGGTTGCGTCAGCAAGGGCATCCGGCGTAAAACCTGCACTGTAAAAAATAAAAAGTTGACTTAACTTAAAAAATTGAAGTTGTGCCAAATCATTTAAAAAAGTTAATTGAAACTGCTGTTTTAAGTTAGTTATACCTAAAAAAGTACATCTAACTAATCATTATGAGTTTGATAGATAAAAAAATAAATAAATGTAAGTCGCTCTGGATAAGAGCGTCTGCCAAATGCCTAAATGTAAAACCGTTAAAATATACTGTTTATACCAACCACAATAGATAGCTTAAATACTTGCCTAACAGACCAATTATCAACTACAAACCAAAAAGTAGTTGATAATTGCCTTACGGACTTTTTGTGCATGAATGGAAAATGCCCTTAGCGTAAGCTAAATACCTGGCTTAAATTGTGTTGTTTCTATCCAGCTTCAAAGAAAATGAGTTAGGACAAGTCAGAGCCCTAACAAAAAAAAGAAGAAGTGGTAACTAATTAAATAATGTTTCACAAAAAGAGCTAAATTATACTAGCTTCTATTTTATGTAATATTTATTGTTCATTAAGTATGAATCACAAGTTAAGAATTGTCCACCTGCACCTGGTTGGCAGAGTACTGTTCTCACATGACATATGAGATATGGCATATAACAGCCTATATTTTACTATGTGCACTTGGTGCTTTTTCCCCCCTCTCTGTTGCATTAGTCTATTTCATATGCTGTGCTGTGAGTCCACTTTGGAAAATTGTTAGAAAAGTCCTGATGTCATATATTCTAGCACCTGCATATTGTTTATTCACTCCTGACTGACTTACCCTCTTAGTCATATAATGGAGGCAGTAAAGCTAGTGATTTACTAGTTGCATATAATTTGAAAAGACAATTATGGATGTATACTTGCAAGGTGCAAGATAATTAAGGCATACAGTATAAGACAAAGCAACAGTACAGATGTGCCACAGTGCAGATTTATAGAGTGGGCTGAACTGATTTTGCAAAAGATTTTGAACATATGAAAACCTTGCATTAGACTAGGTATAAGACATTTTTCATGCCCTGCTACAATGCACAAAGAAAGTTAAAACCAGCTGGAGCGTCTCCCTAGAGACTTTGAAAAAGAGGTGGAGTACACCCTGGACAGAGTACCAATCCATCACAGTGGACACACATACACATACTCACACTACTGGCAATTTGCGAACAACAATTAGCCTTGTCTACATGTCTTTGGACTGTGGGAGGACACTGGAGCACCTTGAGAGAACCCACCAAGCTCAGGGATACCATGTGGACTCTTTGAACACAGACCGCGAGGTGGGAATCAGACTCAAACCCTGGAGGTGCAAGGCAACATGCTAACCACTGAAACACTGTGCTACTATACCTAAGCTAAACACAATTAAACTTAATTTTTTATTCAAATTCAGCTCAATTCAAACACAACTAAGGTTCCCATAACTATAAAATATATTTCATAGTCAATTAGGGACTGTTGGTAGAACTGTCACAAATTAAAAATTTACAGTTTTTGGTCACATAAATACAGTATGTGATATCGCAGGCTCTAATCACCTAAAGATTGACTATGCATTGGCCATGGAATTTTGCCATGTATTTTTAAATCATATAGAACTCTGCTACCAACTGTGGTAAACCAATGTCAGAATTGTCTAAGAACTCTAATGATTTGCCTAGCAACTGTTACAACGTACTGACTACACGTCATGATTTCAAGTCAAGAATTGCTATGCTTTCTCACCTGTTTATAGTGATCAGGATGCCAGTATTTTGGATACCTGCAACTACAGACATTATGAGTGCAATGGCTATTGCACACTTCCATAGCAAATGTTACTATATGTAGTGTGGTATCTATTAAATCATACTGGGCCCGGTTTCTCGAAAGCTTCTTATCGCTACTGTAAGTAGTTCTTAAGTTGTACCTTAACCTCTCTCTTAACGTTATGGCGCATTTCCCAAAACGTTCTTACGCTAAGTATCTCTTAGCTAAGTCACACGTTCGTAAGGTTGGTCTGGACCAACCTTAACTCATTCTTAGCGTAGTTTCAGCTCAAGACACTATTCGCCGCCACTGAGCAGCAGTCTTTATAAATCAGCGGTGTATGCAAACTCATTATGGCACGTTATCATAGTCGTATTAATGATGGAATATACTGTAGACCTTCATTCATTCATTCATCTTCTATACCGCTTTATCCTCTATTCAGGGTCGCGGGGGACCTGGAGCCTATCCCAGGAGACTTCGGGCACAAGGCCGGGTACACCCTGGACAGGGTGCCAATCCATCGCAGGGCACACTCACATACACACATTCACACACTACGGTCAATTTGGGAACGCCAATTAGCCTAACCTGCATATCTTTGGACTGTGGGAGGAAACCGGAGTACCCGGAGGAAACCCACCAAGCACGGGGAGAACATGCAAACTCCATGCACACAGAGACGGGAATCGAGCCTGGCCGGGGAATCGAACCCAGACCCTGGAGGTGCAAGGCGACGGTGCTAACCACTACACCACCGTGCTACTGTAGACCTGTTTAAGAATTTTATTTTATTTGATATCAGTACTAATAGAGTGGCTTTTAATTAGCCTATTTCATAATGTGACTAATGCATTAAAATTGGCAATAACTTTTAATATTAAACAGCTGGCAAACAATTTGGCAGCGATACAGCGTGATGTTGTGTTAAACTGAAGACGGCGCCGTCCGCGGAGCCATGTGGGTCATTTACATTTTTCCTTTAGACAAAACTTCAGGCCTTTTCATATTTTCCCCGTGGTCGTTATTTAAAAAAAAAAAAAGAAAAAGGTTTTGCGTTCCAAGGCAACAGATTATGGAGCTGCTTGAGCTGCTCAAACCTGCGCATGCCAGGGCAACGCGTAGTACTTAATGTACGCTCTACGTCCCGATGTCCAGCTGCTCGCTGCTTTTTGTTTAAAATATGTTTCATTGATCATTAGCCATTATCCATAACCTTATGGCCTTTTCTTTATACACGTTTTATTTGTATGAAATTTGATTTAGTTAAATGAGAAAATAACCTTGGGAGTTTCAAACCCTGCATCCATTCATTTTTCTGTGTGATTGTAATGTTTTAATACCCCTACAGTATTCACTTATGCGGTTTGACTCGCTGTGAGATGCGGTGTTATACCCCTATCTCACCTGCGCGGACTCGCGCTGTGGCCGTAAGTAGGGTTCATCATGATTCACCCCGAGTTTTTGCACTGTGATTCCATTTCCATCTTGCAGACCTTGCAGAACTTCGCGGAATGTTAAAGGAACGTCGCAGGCAATCGCGGCAGCTCACGGAGATGAGTCAAGCAACACACGTGAGAGAGGGGTATTAGGCACAGTGATCTGCCTCGAGTGACCAGCGCCCGACGGTCCGCAAAGATCTGCAAGGTCCGCGAGCTTCCGCATGTTAAACATTTTTATTTTTTTTTGCGTGGTAAAATGGAAACGTAACCATGGCAACAAAACTCGCGCTGAATCATGATGAACCGCACTTACGGCCCCTGCGCAAAACTGAGTAGGTGAGATAGGTGTATTAAACCTCCACTCTGTCATCTCATCGTATTCATTCCATAAGTGCGCTATACAACCCCAATAACTGACATGTTTCACATTGTTTCTGAAGCTGGTGAAGAGTGTTATCAGCTGTTTGTCCATCAACTATGATTGTATACCCGGTTCGTTTCACCGTCACAACAGGTTACATGAAAATATTAGCGACAGTTTGGTGATTTAATTTATATATTTGTCTATTATGGCATGTTATTGAAAAGTTAACCCATGTCGAAATAAACGCTATTAAAAGAATTTAGTGCAATCTTTAATTTGCATAGAAAGTGCCGTCTTTCTTAACGCTGTCATGCAAAGGAGTGAAAAATCGATTCACTGTAGACAGCGCCCTGTAACGTCGGACGTACTGTAAGAGGAAGCGACTTAAGACGACTCCTAAGACACAGTTCGAGAAATACACTTAGAAAAGTTATCACTTAACGTAAGATATATCTTAAGAGTCTTCTTAGCGCGCGAATAGTGTGCGTTATCGAGAAACCGGGCCCTGTTTAGTAGTTCAGTGTACATTGTTGAATGTGTACAAGGTCAAAACAATACAAATTATCTCTCCTCAATGAATTCCCATGAACTTCAATCTGCCTATAATTAATATGATCTCAAGAGCTGCTGTTTGAACATATTTGTGGTAATAGCATTACTTTTTGGGGTAGTAACAGTAACTCTATACCTGTGTCATTTCAAATGATATCACCCTGGTGTCTATTAATTCTCTGCAACAGCTTGACCCATGTTTATACCGCTTTCATAAAAGAGGCAGCACTCATGTGTAAATAATTGTAATGTAGTTTCTTGAGGTTGACTGAAATTAGTTTTGGGCTTCAGGGGTGAGGATTAAAGAGGAGTGCTTGAAATCAAATATCTCTACAGAAATGCGTGTATTTCAGTCATCACAAATCCTGTTTGGATACCTAAATATTTCTTGGGATTTATTACAAACAATCCAGATGTTTCTTCTCCATAAAATAAATTATTTAACACCTCAGAGGCGTTAGGTTTAATAAATATATCATGGAAGAAATCGTCTCGGGTTACATTTCTGTAACCCTGTTCCCTGAAAGGCGGGAACGAGATGCTGCGTGAAAACGCTATGGGAACCAGTTTGTCGCGTTGCCGGTCGTTGAAGCATGCTGTGAAAACACGCCAAAGTTTTTGGCTATATATAACCTCGACAGGTGACGTCATCTGATTAGATGTAGGTGGAGGTTATAAAAACAGGTGAGCCGGCAACGACCTCAGATTAATTTGTCTGAACAGCCGTCCGGTCACGTGGTAGTGCGGCATTGCGACGCAGCATCTCGTTCCCGCCTTTCAGGGAACAGGGTTACAGAAATGTAACCCGAGACGTTCCCTAGCAAGGCTACACTCGATGCTGCGTGAAAACGCTATGGGAACGAGAATACCAACGCCGCCGCACTACAGGTGTCTGGACCCCAAGGTTGTGTAGCGTGTGCGCACAAAGCCAAGAAGGTCTCAGAGCTATGCCTGGGCAGCTAACTCGGGGGCAGTGAGCCCGGAGTAGCATGAACATCCAGATTTATAAATGTAAGAAATGTGTGCGGGGAGGAACCAACCCTTCGCGCCACACAATTACTGCAGGGGATACCTCCTGCTGGTGAGACTGGGATGATACCCTGGTTGGGTGGGCCCTGCTTCCCAGAGGCGAAGTGAACCCACGCGCCTCATAGGAGAGGGCAATATGCGTCTCCCACCCAGTATAGTGGCGCTCTGACTCACGCCACTAGCTGATGCGGTGGACGTGAATCTGAAAAGCACATACTGGATAGTAAGTGAAGTTTCTCCTGCTCCGAAGCTGTAAAAGGCGGAGGACAGAAGGCTTCAACAATGCAGCTAAGAAAATCCTGAGGGTACTAGGGCACAAGCCCAAGGACAAGCTTTTACTGCAGAAGCTCCAGCACTGAAACATTTTGGCAGTGGACTGGGTCTACCTGCTTGGCACACACTTGTTGCAGGGGAATACCTCTTGCTAATCCAATAGCTGAGGCGATCCCCTGGTTGAATGAGCCCTGATTCCTAGAGGCGAAGTGAGCCCACGCGCCTCATAGGAGAGGGCAATAGCATCTCTCATCCAGAGCATGAAGAAGTTGCTCTGACCTACGCCACTAGCTGATGCGGTGGACGTAGATCTGAAGAGCACAAGCTGGACACAGCAAGTGAAGTCTCTCCTGCTCCGAAGCTGTAAGCGCGGAGGACAGAAGGCTTCAAAAACAATAGGGTGCCTGTTGGGTTTATAGTTTAGCTTTTGGAAGATAGTTGAAAGAGGATGCAGTTACGCACGTCCTGAAAGTGCTAGGGCATAGGCCCGAGGACGGAAACTCCAGCACTGAAACAATTCGGCAGTGGACTGGGTTTACCTGCTTAGCAGACACTTGCTGCAGGGGAATACCTCTTGCTAGTGCAATAGATGAGGCAATCCCTTTGGCTGAAAGAGCCCTGATTCCTAGAGGCGAAGTGAGGCCACGCGCCTCATAGGAGAGGGCAATAGCATGTCTCATCCAGCACATGTAGAAACTGCTCTGACCTACGCCACTAGCTGATGCGGTGGACGTAGATCTGAAGAGCACAAGCTGGACGCTACAAGTGAAGTCTCTCCTGCTCCGAAGCTGTAAGCGCGGAGGACAGAAGGCTTCAAGAGCAATAGGGTGCCTGTTGGGTTTATGGAGCTTTCTGAAGATAGTTGAGAGAGGATGCAGTCACGTACGTCCTGAGAGTACTAGGGCACAGACCCGAGGAGGGAAACTCCAGCACTGAAACAATTCGGCAGTGGACTGGGTTTACCTGCTTAGCATATACTTGCTGCAGGGGAATTCCTCTTGCTAATGCAATAGATGAGGCAATCCCCAGGGTTGAAAGAGCCCTGATTCCCAGAGGCGAAGTGAACCCACACGCCTCATAGGAGAGGGCAATAGCATCTCTCATCCAAAACATGTAGAAGCTGCTCTGACCTACGCCACTAGCTGATGCGGTGGACGTAAATCTGAAGAGCAGTAAAAAGGCGAAGCATATCTTAGAAGGCAAGAGGTCCGCCTTGCTACATGAACATCTCTCCCTGACTACTTCGGAGTGGGGTTACCATTCCCCGTGTGTCAGAGATAGACTGGACAGTACTACTGCTCCCGCATCCATGCTGGAATGTAAATCGCTCTGAGGGACAGGAACCTGGTGCGCTAGCTGTTAGCGGCGCGAGCACAGTCCGCCCTGGCGATAATATATGAGACTGCCATAGTGTTGTCCCCCGCACTAGGACATGGCAGCCTCTCAACTGCTGGAGGAAGTGCTTTAGGGCCAGAAATAGAGCCATCATTTCGAGGCAATTGCTGTGCCATGCGAGAAGATAGCCTCTCCAGCTCCCTTGGGCTGGACAGTCATCAGAGACCGCACCCCAGCCTATGAGGGAAGCATCTGTCGTTAGCCTCAGCGACGACAAGATGAACTTAGAGTGGGACCCAGAGTAGAGACCGGGGTCTGAACCACGTAGAAAGGGTACGAAGCACCTGGCGCGTAACCCATATTGGGGATTGGCCCTAGTGATATCCCCTGGTTCTTAGCCACAACTTAGAATGCTCTCATGTGCAGAAGGTCCAAAGGTGTCACCGTGGATACAGCTGCCATGAGAGCTAGGATGTCTGAAAGTGATGGTCACTTTCTGGTCTAGCTTGTTCTCCTTGAGGGTGTTGAGAATGGGTTCGATACGAGCGGGAGACAGCTGTGCCCGCTTACGACGGAATCCCATATAGCACCCAATGTGTTGTCCTCTGCACAGGAAAGAGCACGCTTTCGTGGCGTTGGGTCCCAGTCCTGAGGACAGAGATGAGCTAGGACGACATGCTGATGTCGAAGCACTAGCCACCGGATGCCCTGGGACTCCCGTAAGAGCCAGGGCTAAATCCGTGCATTTTGTGTGTGTGCGGGTGAGCTAGACCAATGGAAGGACCCGATACTGGTAAGCTTCGCCCCCGAAAGCGAACCTCAGGATCTCCCTGTGTTGTGGCAATGTTTCTGTATGAAAGTAAGCGTCCTTAAATCGATTGTCAGAAACAATCGCTTGGTAGGGTTGAGAGCAATCACCTTTACAGTCAAGAACTGAACTGTATTCATTGATTTTCAGGTAGCGGGAGAGCCCGCAGAATCTGAAATATTGGACGCAGCCCCCGTTCCTCTTGGGAACCAAGAATACCGACTGTAGTAGCCTGACTCACTGTCTGGTGGGGGAACATGTTCCATGGCCCCCTTCCCCGGCAGCCTGTCAGCAGATGCGCACTTTCTGGTTTCATGGAAGTGGAGGCCACGCCATTGAAAACACAGAAGGTGAAGTGAGAACTGAATCCTGTAGTTCCTCTCTCCAGTGCTTAGTACCCAAGGAGATATACTTGGCAGTAGCTTCCACGCTGCCAGTTTCTCCTAAAAGGGCAAAAGTTTCGGCAGCTTGGTTAAACGGGGGGGGGATGTTAGATGTTCGGCATCCTGAAGCAAGGCAGGAAAAACCGAAGAACTAACAGCCTATTGGAGACTGGTGTTGCCCGAACACCAGTGGTGGCGGAGCAAAACACCGACCTCCTGGGGGTGCCAGGGAGAACACATATTCGTTAAAAAGGAATTCTGGGTGCCTTTCCCTATTGGGGGGGCCACCCCCATTTATTTTATACACGCATATGTATATATATATATATATTTTTTAAATCAGTCTGACCTCCTGTGTGCAGTGCAGCACCAAGCTGACCCACTGCCTGAAAGCTTTTCCCTCTAGGGCAGATAAAAGTCTACACAGCTAGAAAGGAAGTATAAGCTTACCAGGGAGGATGATGTCCCAGGAGAGAGATAGCCTGTGAAGCGTCTCTGCTATCTGGGCGTCATCATACAATGCCGCGTTTCCATATCGACTATATTTAAATAAACAAATAAGTCGATGGCATGAAAAACACAGCATGAATACAGCCTACTCCATGAAAGGGTTAACTCATATGAAGAGAGCTGAGAGGGGGTGGGGGGGGAGAGAGCGCGTCATTGAGGCTCCGCCCCCCGGCCACCCGACAGAAGCTGCCGTCTACTGCTTGTTTTAGTGCTTAAGGCTATTTTCATCTCCGGTAAAAAAGAGAGGAATCCTCGTGATGACAGCGCGGAAGAAAGGAGTTTTCTTACCTCCGTCTGCCGCAGCTCTGTCAGATGCACGAGTTTTAAGCCAGGCGCGCGCAGCACTAGTCGAAGCAGTGTAGAGATCGCACTCCGATATGGATTATCACACACGGAGGGATTTAAACTCGTCAAATCGGTGAGTTAAACACCTTCCTATTTTGCTGGTTTATCACAAGCACGCTTCACAACAAGGCTGAAGACAAATGATCTGAGGTCGTTGCTGGCTCACCTGTTTTTATAACCTCCACCTACATCTAATCAGATGACGTCACCTGTCGAGGTTATATATAGCCAAAAACTTTGGCGTGTTTTCACAGCATGCTTCAACGACCGGCAACGCGACAAACTGGTTCCCATAGCGTTTTCACGCAGCATCGAGTGTAGCCTTGCTAGGGAACCTCATTGACATGAAGACTGACAAATGTATAACCATTGACACATGCGTTTAAGGTTTTTTTGTTTTCCTTCCACCTTATAAAACCTTACAAAGAAGGAAGGAGTGGCTACTCTAGCATCCAGTTCCAATGTTTCTTAAATCTACCATGACCCTGCTTGGGAAAGTGTGGTAACTGAAATCAATCACTCATGAATCAAAGAAAGCACAGGTTACTGCCATTTTATAGTGATAAATGGGTTTGGTATAGTCCTTTGAAAGGATATATATCACATTAAATCAGGAGTAATGACAAATGACTATAAAAAATAATTGCACCTGCTAATTTGCAATTCATGAGTGAACGTTATGCAAAATTACAATTAGCATAACCTCAGGTCATTTAAAAATTAATATGAATTAACAATTTTATTTTTAGACAAGTGTCAAAGATTTTCACACACCTTATAATGTTGGGGCCTGTTGTTTATTAAAAATGCAATTGTTCATCTAAATTTTTTACAGTTAAAATATTTAGGCTGCATAATGGTTAGCACTATGGTTTCATACCTCCAGGGTTGAGGATTTCATTCACACCTCGGGTTTGTGTGTCTATTTCCACATGTTTGGTAGGTTTCCTCCAGGTACTCTTAATAGTAATCTATTTGGCATTTTCAAATTTCCTGTAGTATGTGAAAGTGATGTATTAGCACCCCATCCAGGATGTACCATACCTTGATACCCTACAAGCCTCCCTCAACTGTGAACAGAATAAGTTATGTAGAGAATGAATGAATGAATGAATTAATTAATTAATTATAATAGTTAATAAACTTAGCCATGAGTTTGGTCATTTTATTTAACTTTTTTTATATTACTTCAGAATTACCTCATGGTTCAGGTAAGCAGGTAAGCCTCAAAACCCAATTTACGCGTTTTGTGCACTATACTCCTACAAACACTATTCGTACTACTTGTCCTAAACAAGAAGAGACAGTTCTGAGAAAGAACACATTAACATTCTTTCAAATATAATCAAGAAAGAATGTGGGAAATTGAAAGAAGAATGAGACCCCAGACATTGCTATTACACACCACTGTATCTAGAAGCACTGTTTCTGGTAATTCATCTTCTTTGTGTCATTGAACATTATTAAAATTTGGCAGAACAACAATGCTGAGTTTGGAGGAAAGACTGGCTGTGAAAATAACACTGTCACTTTTAATTGTTCCCAGTCTGTTGTGCACCAAAACTATGTGTTGTGGCAAGTAAATGGAGTGGAAAAAAGTGAGGTGTTTGGAGCTACAGCATGAAGGATATAAAGACGAGTCCAGGCTGACATTATGAGACTGAATGTGAGTGTATCATAAGCACTGCACTACTTACATAGAGCTAGTAGAACATTACCATTACTGCCTCTCAGATTCATTCTAGGCATATATTGCACAAAACATACAGACACCAACCAAATAGGATTTTGAAGGCTTGTCTATTTACCAGTGTGGAAATCATAAGACAACATTTTCATTATATGTAAGTCACTAAATAAATAAATAAATAAATAAATAAATAAATGGATTGAAACATATAACTTCAGTTCCATCTAAATACTCTGGGCCACCACGGAATGGTACTGTTTGTACTGTAGGTGGATGGGTGTCTGGGTGCTGTAGGTAGGTAGAATGGACATCTTCCTGCTTTAATCCCAGTAGAATACGACCAGCACTAAGGTTATCAAGGATAACTAATACATTTGACATTTAAAAGGTCATGCTAGTTGCCATTATACTACTGTTTGCTCAGTGTTTAATTGCAATCCTATTATTCAAGGGCTATGACCAGAAGTAATGCAAAAGTAGGCATAACTTCTTATTCATTGGCATAGGTCATTCAAATTGCACATGCCGTTTCTTCCTTGGTGCTACTCAACATACTGTAGTCTCCATCACAACTGATGCATTTGTGCCAGCACTGAAGACAAACCACACAGTGGAGGCCATCAACTGTGACAAAGAATATTTTCAAAGTGGATTCAAGAGTTGGCATGTGTCAATAATGACATAAAGATGAACACATATCACCGATTTGAGATTATCACATTGATCCAAAGTCATAACAAAAAGAAACAGTTTATAGAAATAGTTCAGTAAAAAATAGGGATTGAACTACATTTAATTTTACAAATCACATAACAATTATCATTATGATCATGCTTTAAAAAATGCAGACAATTTGCTATGTTATTGTGAGTTATGTTGCATAAATAAGGTGCTTAATGACTTTAATAAAACAAATACTTTTTATATGTCTAACATAATGCAATAAAACCATTTAGACATGCCAGATTAGGAGTGTTTTCAACAGTGCTGATGTCTTGGTAGCTAAACTGCAACTGAACCATGAAGAGTGAAATATTTTGTATCAGACAGACAAGCACTAGGGATATGGATACAAACAGTGGTTTAACAATGTTTTCTGTACTTCAGTTCCACAATGTGTTAAAGATGTCTGTAAGTACAATGCCAGGGCATTGCTACCATTATAAACCTTAACAGGAGAGTCAGATTCTAGGCTGGGCAACTTTCATTTTTTTAACCTACCGAAAGCAGGTCCTTAGTACATTTATACTCAGTAGTACATGAGCCCTTGCTCAAAGCCAAAAAGCACTATTATATGAAATCCATCAAACAGAATTTAACAACTCAACTCGTACTAGATTGTAGACTCTACAGTTCCTTCTTGCATGTAAAGAAATAACCCCCGAAAAACAAACAAACAAAAAAAAAAACAGCTGGATGCAAAGGCATATTATCATGCATATTCTGAGAAGTATTATATGTGTGGCATAATCAGTGCTCGCTGGTGTTTCCTGAATAACAAACTGATGTCTGGTTAACAGTGAAAAAAATCATTAGCAATTCTTGTCAAATCATGCATCTGCTGTATGTTTAGTTTATCTGCTACTGCCTTAAATTGTATTGAAACAATGTGACACCCCTCGCCCAAGAAAAGAAGTAGGTGGTTTATCAAAATGCCATGGCTTTCACTTCTGTCATCACTTTTAATAGTCGTGTTCTTTTGTTCCGTTTCTATTGTTATTTTTTCGATTCTACCACTGCTGTCATTTTAGCAGTCATAACTGAAGCAGATGTTTGAAGACAGTCTCATTACAGTATCATAAAGACAATCTGTCAGATAATGTCTGCAATGTGACCAGATGTGAAGCAGCTCCCAAATCCACCTGAATAATATGGTGTAGTATGCAAATATATACTGCATTTATTAAATGCATTAAATGTTAAATATAAAGTCCTTCCTCTACTGAATATGGTTCATTATATATCATGCCTCATACTAAACAAAATATATAGGGAATTTGAAATGTCAATTATTTATTCAATGGTTTAATCATTTATGAGCATATTTCATTAAATAGACTAGCATTCATTCCCTTGTAATTTAGTAATATATTGTTCCTGGTAATAGTCTTTTAATAATAGCAAGGGACCACTAGAACAATCAACCAAATATGTCAAACAGACATAATACCTTGGTTATTGCTGTACTGTAATTAATTTTTACCATACAGTATGTTAATAATTCTGTGTTGTGCAGTAAACATGAAAAAATGTCCAAGCTTAAATTTACAACCATATTTGGGAGTCAGCACCAGGTGTTCTTCCTAATTTAACATGTTTTCCACTGTATGCTCTGTGGGTTTAGGGTTATTGATTCCCAACTACTGTACACCATGGGTTCTAAGGCTCATACTATGCTTACTATTATGATTACTACATTACTAATTACAATTACTGCATGCCTAATTACTGCATCTAATTTTACAATGCAAATGATGCTGATGTGCTCTTTGATACATAAGAATTAGATTGGTTTTGGAATAGCACAATACAGAACTGTCAAGCCTTATATAGATGAGGCCACTATAGGTGGTCGATCAGCTATGTACATCTTCACTGAGCTCCTCGACTCACGCTCAAATCTCCAGCAAGCAGTGCTGGACCAAAGCGAAGAAGATAGTGAAACACCCAGCCACATCAAAAATGGACTGTTTTCTCTGTTGCTGTCAGGAAACCACTTCCGCTTCCAGAAAGCTAACACAGAGAGACTGAGGAGGAGCTTCTTCCCACAGGCTATGCGAGTTCACAACAAGAACACTACTAAACTGACTGGATTTGTGTGTTTCTTCATAAAACAAACAATAAACAAAAAAAAAAAAAACTGTTGTGGGCCCCACGACCTGATTTTGGATAAGCGGTTGAATATGGATGGATGGATGGATGGATTGATGGATGTGTTACGGGCATTAGCCGCACACAGTTTTAAAGGTTAATTGCTGATTTGTGCTTAGTCCATTTATTTCTAGTTTATCATTACTTTTAAACATTTACTGTATTTACAGCAAACAACACTATTATGGGTGCCAAAATGAGCCTCAATAGCCCTGCTAGCCTATTTATAACAGTGAACCCTGTGTGGAATTTATAATATAATACAAACCGGATTCCAAAAAAGTTGGGACACTAAACAAATTGTGAATAAAAACTGAATGCAATGATGTGGAGATGGCAAATGTCAATATTTTATTCAGAATAGAACATAGATGACAGATCAAAAGTTTAATCTGAGAAAATTTATCATTTTAAAGGAAAAATATGTTGATTCCAAATTTCACGGTGTCAACAAATCCCAAAAAAGTTGGGACAAGTAGCAATAAGATGCTGGAAAAAGTAAATTTGAGCATAAGGAAGAGCTGGAAGACCAATTAACAGTAATTAGGTTAATTGGCAACATGATTGGGTATAAAAAGAGCTTCTCAGAGTGGCAGTGTCTCTCAGAAGCCAAGATGGGTAGAGGATCACCAATTCCCACAATGTTGCGCAGAAAGATAGTGGAGCAATATCAGAAAGGTGTTACCCAGCGAAAAATTGCAAAGACTTTGCAGTTATCATCATCAACTGTGCATAATATCATCCGAAGATTCAGAGAATCTGGAACAATCTCTGTGCGTAAGGATCAAGGGCGTAAAACCATACTGGATGCCCGTGATCTCCGCGCCCTTAAATGAAACTGCACCACAAACAGGAATGCTACTGTAAAGGAAATCACAGAATGGGCTCAGGAATACTTCCAGAAAACATTGTCAGTGAACACAATCCACCGTGCCATCCGCCGTTGCCAGCTGAAACTCTACAGTGCAAAGAAGAAGCCATTTCTAAGCAAGATCCACAAGCACAGGCGTTTTCATTGGGCCAGGGATCATTTAAATTGGAGTGTGGTAAAATGGAAGACTGTTCTCTGATCAGACGAGTCACGATTCGAAGCTCTTGTTGGAAATGTGGGACGCCATGTCATCCGGACCAAAGAGGACAAGGACAACCCAAGTTGTTATCAACGCTCAGTTCAGAAGCCTGCATCTCTGATGGTATGGGGTTGCATGAGTGCGTGTGGCATGGTCAGCTCGCATGTCTGGAAAGGCACCATCAATGCAGAAAAATATATTCAGGTTCTAGAACAACATATGCTCCCATCCAGACGTCATCTCTTTCAGGGAAGACCCTGCATTTTTCAACAAGATAATGACAGACCACATTCTGCATCAATCACAACATCATGGCTGCGTAGGAGAAGGATCCGGGTGCTGAAATGGCCAGTCTGCAGTCCAGATCTTTCCCCTATAGAGAACATTTGGCGCATCATAAAGAGGAAGGTGCGACAAAGAAGGCCCAAGACAATTGAACAGTTAGAGGCCTGTATTAGACAAGAATGGGAGAGCATTCCTATTTCTAAACTTGAGAAACTGGTCTCCTCGGTCCCCAGACGTCTGTTGAGTGTTGTAAGAAGAAGGGGAGATGCCACACAGTGGTGAAAATGGCCTTGTCCCAACTTTTTGGGGATTTGTTGTGACATTTTGATTCACCATATTTTTCCCTTAAAATGATACATTTTCTCAGTTTAAACCTTTTTTCCGTGATTGATGTTCTATTCTGAATAAAATATTGACATTTGCCATCTCCACATCATTGCATTCAGTTTTTATTCACAATTTGTTTAGTGTCCCAACTTTTTTGGAATCCGGTTTGTATAATATTATATTATATTATATTATATTATATTACATTATAACAAACCTTTAGTAATGCAAAGAGGATTTTGTATCTATATAATTATGTAACATGGATTTTGGCAGCACACAGCCTTAAACTCTCTAAGGCATTCCGCTGAATCATATTTAGAGGTTAAAATAGGAACAGAAGTGTGTAGGCCACATTGGACTCTGAGTGCCTGTTTCTGTGCTTCTTTGTGGTATTTATTTCCTCACGGATTTCTGAAGAGTGTGTCTGGAGGGTGGCCAAGCCGATTAAAGGGGTTTGCCTGGATGTTCTTCAAGAGGATCCACTTTGTGTTTCTCCATTTGTGAAGCTTCAAAACTGATTATCTTCTCATTCTCTCTTTTCTTTAATGAGGTTTTACTCCCATTTGGCCATCATTAGACCTGCAAATAGTAAAAGGTTTTGAAATAGTATGACACTAATTCATAATTATTGCAAAATATAGGTTAAACATTTGGCTTAAAGAGACACGCACAGTAAAAATGAATAAATAAATATAGTTACAATCATTGCAATTAATATGAATTATAGCTAGATCTAAAATATAGAAAGTGCTATATGCTCTGAGCTAGAAAACAAAGTTTCGCTTTAGAAAGGCAGAAGGGCCATGATAAGATATCACAATAAGGGATAAAAGAAAGAACAAAAAGACTGGCTGATCAAAGTAAAACACAGAACAGGTGAGTTTAATCAGTAACAGACCAAAGAAACCCCCATAGACAACAAACAAAAGCAGAAAAGGGTGTACTATGAAAAACTATGAGAGTGAAAATGTTCACAACTAAACTCATAGTAAGTGAATGATATTGACTCCTAGTCCAATGATAAGATAAGTTTTATTATTGAACAAATAGTTCCAACCAAGCAATTTGTCTGGACAGAATGTATTCTATGAGTGGTGATATTGAGCATACGGTAACAGCCCTGGGACATTTGACTATATGCATCACTCCGCTTCACAAGTTTAACAAGAATCATTAACCCCTGAACAAGGGAACTGTGTGGGAACCCTAAATTGAGCACTCGCTTTCCATTTTACACTATTTGTTATTTAACCCTGGAACAGTTAGCTGATGCTATTCTAAAGTGGAATAAATGCAGACATAACGAGAAACTAAATGGTATTTACAGGACTTTCCACTAATTCTCCTCACCTTTTGGTTACATAGTACCCGTAAGTCTCTGTTAATTAATATCAGTCATTAACTGTCGGCTGCCAGCTCAACAATAGTACTGCCAATTGCGGAAAAATATGTATTGCCAATTGACTGATTAAATAAATAAACAAATCGTAATCTGTTGATATAAATAGTGTTTGTAGAACCATTGCATGAAAGCAATATTACACTTGAGGTTGTGGTGTTATACTAAATATCAGAACAGCTATGGCATGTTTGGCTGCACCTACGTACAACCCCATAACAGAGATGCTGGTATTTAAGCACAAAAGTTTTCCGTCACGCTCTCACACATTCTTTATACTCCTCACTCTTGCCACAAGACAAGGTACACCCTGAACAGAGTGCCAATCCATTGCAGGGCACAAGCATGCACACAGTCATACACTTGACACACACTATGGACAATTGGGAAATATCAGTTACCAAGTACCAATACAAAATCTATTGTTTTACTGTAATTTAGAATATTGTTTTTTAACCAGAGTAACCAGTGATGACTGATTGCAATATTAGATTAGATGCTAAAATTGAATATCTATAAAACACTTAATAATGAAAAGCAATGCTACAATGTAATTTGAGCAATGTTTTTCAAGTGCTTGTGAGAAATGTTCTGGTGACAAATGATTTGATCAATGGCCATTTTATGACTCCATCAGTTTGCTTAACAAAACAAACAGCTTGCATCCGGCCCTGAAACCACAATAAAGATAAAAAAAAAAAAGTTTTAAATTCTCAATTAGCATATATATTTGATTAGTTCCTCTTTAGTATCATGCTGCAAAATAAGTATTCCAGCTGAACGTTCCAGGAACACAGTTTACCAACACAAAAACTGTGTTGTCAAATACTAGAATTGCCATTACCCAAGCTGCATGTCATTGCACTCTGTCTGGCAGATTGAACAACAACAAATTGAGACTTATTAGCAAGAAACAAAAAGATGAGAGTGCTACACTTACCATCTTTGAATTGTTTTTATCGACTTCTGAACAAGACTAAAATGGGACACATTTTAAAGGCTATTCATGGGTCACATCATCAAAAGGTGACAACTTTTTGCTTTTGGTATTCAGCAAGGAAATGATCAAATGAAAATCTTCCACAAGCCTCTATGGCAGTCCAGAACAAAAGGAAGTAGAATGTTCGCATCTGATGCTTATTTAATGTTAAATAAATGCCATTTTGCTTTTAAGCATTGTTCATTATAAATTAACAGACACCCTCCTAGAAAGCATGGTGATATAAAGCTAATAATGCACATATTCTATACCCATATATATATTTTCACAGCAGATCCTAACAAGCACATTCCATCACCTTCCCACCTTTTCTCCTACAAATCTTCGACTAAGGTCAAGATTGCCATAGGGAAAGCTATACTTAAAACGAAAACCAGCAGCAACCTTTCACCTCATTGTTAATTATACATAATGTCATTAAGTTGGATTCAACCCAAAATATGTTAATTGTTTTTTTGCCTGTATACAATATATACATTTCTATTTGAAAATTGTTGGCTTTAAAATGTTGGGCTTTATATCAGAAGAGAAAACATTTTAATAAGGACAAAGCATTTAAATGTTGCCTTGTTGAAAATAAAATAACTTTGCTTCAGAGCTGCATGTAAGCTAAGTCCAGTTGCCTTTTTCATTTCTGGTCCATTAAATCTAAATCAATACCCAGTTTCAGACACAGTTGTATCTAAGCAATATAGAGATACCTGTAGGCTATCTATTAGTGATATTCTGGCCATTCATTTCAGTGAGGTAATTCCATCACCGCTGTTAAAGCCATAAAGCAATATTAGATGCTGAATCTTGAGATGACCTTATAAAAACATGCTTGAGAAGATTATTGCAGAGTGTGCTTTATAGGTGCTGAATGCACAATTTTTTTTCTGAATGAAAGTTTAAAATTCATATAGTTGCATGTTGAAAACATAGTTTTTGAATTTTTAAGTTAGAGAGACAAGGTGATTGTCACTTATGTGTGAAGGGCGAGGCATTCATTCTCTCAGGATGGCGCCGCGGATGGCTGCCTCAGTGTGGAGCTCTCCATTAGTCTTACTGTTTTTGTTAGTTTGTCCTGTTTTTTGTTTCTCAAACGTAATAACTTATACCAGGGATGAACTGCTGAACGTTCAGCAGGACACATCACACAATTTTCAACCACTTTTTGATTTTTCAAACGTTTTACTGAACATTGTAACCGGCGGAGCAGCTGCGCTGTTTAAATGCTTTAAGAAGCGCAGGCGGGGGAAGAGAGCCGGTGCGCTCGTCAAGCTCCGACAGCGCGGCTTTAGAACTGCGCTGCCGAGTATACATCTGGCGAATCTCCGCTCTCTACCCAACAAAATGGACGAACTTTTCCTGCTCTCCAGGAAAAATAAAGACTTTTCAAACTCTGCCGCGCTGTGTTTCACGGAAACCTGGCTGAATGAAGCCATCCCGGACAACGCGCTACACCTGCCGGGCTTCCACCTGTTCAGAGCGGATCGCGACACAGAATCAACGGGGAAATCGCGAGGCGGCGGGACATGCTTTTACATCAACGAAAGTTGGTGTACAAATGTGACACCATTGAAGAAGATGTGCTGTCCTGATCTAGAGGCATATTTCATCAACTGCAAGCCTTTCTATTCGCCGCGCGAGTTCACCTCGTTCATTCTTGTGAGTGTGTACATCCCTCCACAAGCGTGTGTGAACGCAGCATTGCAACAGCTGGCTGCTCAGATCACAGACACGGAGCAACAACACCCGGACTCTCTTATAATTATACTTGGGGATTTTAACAAAGCAAACCTCAAACGTGAACTGCCTAAATACAAACAGCACATTACATGCCCCACCAGAGACAAAAATACTTTGGATCACTGCTACACCACAATAAAGGATGCATATCGCTCCGTCCCCAGAGCAGCTTTAGGACTTTCTGACCACTGCCTGGTTCATCTTCTCCCAACCTATAGGCAAAAACTTAAATCTGCTAAGCCTGTAGTAAGGACAGTAAAGAGATGGACCAGTGAAGCAGAACAGGAATTACAGGCCTGTTTCGACTGCACTGATTGGAGTGTTTTTGAAGCTGCTGCCACCAATCTGGACGAGCTCACAGATTCTGTAACATCCTACATCAGTTTCTGTGAGGACATGTGCATCCCTACCAGGACACTTTTAACATATAACAATGACAAACCATGGTTTACAGCAAAGCTCAGACAGCTTCGTCAGGCCAAAGAGGATGCCTACAGGAGTGGGGACAGGATCTTGTATAACCAGGCCAGGAACACACTAACAAGGGCGATCAGAGCAGCTAAGAGGAGCTACTCTAAAAAACTGGAAAACCAGTTTTCTGCAAACGACCCTGCTTCAGTGTGGAAAGGCCTGAAAACCATCACTAACTACAAGACGCCATCCCCCAACTCTGTAGGGAATCAACAACTGGTTGATGACCTGAATGAGTTCTATTGTAGATTTGAAACTCCCAGTCTCACACCACACTCCTGTCCTAACCCTCTTTCTACACCACCATTATCACCTCTGACAACCACCCTCTCTTCCCCCCCTGCACTCCAGGTCTGTGAAAAGGATGTTCGCCAGATCTTTCTGAAACAAAAGAGAAGGGAAGCTCCAGGCCCTGACGGCGTGACACCAGCCTGTCTGAAATCCTGTGCTGACCAGCTGGCGCCCATTTTCACACAGATCTTCAACAGATCACTGGAACAATGTGAAGTGCCTTTGTGCTTTAAACGTTCCACAATCATCCCCATTCCAAAAAAACCTAAAATCACAGGACTTAATGACTACAGACCAGTCGCCCTAACATCTGTGGTCATGAAGTCATTTGAAAGACTGGTGTTGGCCTATCTGAGGGACATCACAGGACCCTTACTGGACCCCCTGCAGTTTGCTTATAGAGCAAACAGGTCTGTTGATGATGCAGTTAATATGGGACTGCACTTCATCCTTCAACATCTGGACAAACCAGGGGCTTATGCAAGGGTCTTGTTCATAGACTTTTCATCAGCTTTTAATACGATCATCCCAGCACTGCTTCAGACCAAATTAAACCAGCTCTCTGTTCCTAGCTCTATCTGTCACTGGATCACCAGCTTTCTGACAGACAGGCAGCAGCTAGTGAAACTGGGAAAATTCATATCCAACAGTCACACCACCAATACTGGAGCCCCTCAGGGATGCGTTCTCTCCCCACTGCTCTTCTCCATCTACACCAACGACTGCACCTCCACAGACCCCACTGTCAAGCTCCTGAAATTTGCAGATGACACTACAATCATCGGCCTCATCCAGGACGGTGACGAGTCTGCATACAGAAGGGAGGTCAAGCAGTTGGCTGTCTGGTGCAGTCACAACAACCTGGAGCTAAACACGCTCAAAACAGTGGAGATGATCGTGGACTTCAGGAGAAACCCACCTGCACTTCCCCCACTCACCATCATGAACAGCACTGTGACGGCAGTGGAGTCATTCCGGTTCCTGGGCACGACCATCTCTCAGGACCTGAAGTGGGACATTCACATTGACTCCATTGTTAAAAAGGCCCACCAGAGGTTGTATTTCCTTCGCCAGCTGAAGAAATTCAACCTGCCACAGGAGCTGCTCACACAGTTCTACTCAGCCGTCATTGAATCCGTCCTGTGCACTTCAATAACTGTCTGGTTTGGCTCAGCTACGAAAGCAGACATCAGAAGACTACAAAGGACGGTTCGGACTGCTGAAAGAATTATTGGCACTCCCCTGCCCACGCTGCAAGAACTGTATATATCCAGAGTGAAGAAAAGGGCACGGAATATCACTTTGGACCCCTCACACCCAAGCCACCTTCTTTTTGAACTTTTGCCATCGGGTCGACGCTACAGAGCACCGAACACCAGGACAGTCAGGCATAAGAACAGTTTTTTCCCCCAGGCAATCTACCTCCTTAACAGATAAACATCATTCAAACGGTCAATAAATATATGTGCAATATTGTGTACAATACCACTGTGCAATATACTGTATAATACCACAGACTTCAGATATTGATGTAACTTATTTAAAAGTATCTCACATCGTACTCCATTTGATGTCAACCATTTAAAATTTTTTTTTTTTTTTTTTTTTTTTTTTTTTTTGCGTCATGCTGTTTTTGTCTTGTCATTTGTATTTTTTTGTTCTGGAAGCTCCGTCACTAAAACAAATTCCTTGTACGTGCAAGCGTACTTGGCAATAAAACTCTTTCTGATTCTGATTCTGATTCTGATAATTGCAGTGGTTAAGACTTAAGATGTTTTAATAAATTTTTTTTTTAAAAACACCTATAAAAACTAAAACTCTGGCAAAACAACATAAGAAAACAGTTGACCAACACAGACAAACTTAATCAGAACAGAGCCACTAAGCAGTATAACAGAGGAAGGACACAAGCTAACTAAAGACACAACTACTTATAGCCAAACTAATTAATCACCTTGATTCAGGTGTGTTCTCCCATCACCTGACCGAGGTGCACTCTGGGAAATGCAGTTCCAGAACAAAACAAACTGTCTGGGTCAAAGTCTCAGGGCGCACCCTCTAGGAGTTATCCCTGACAATGATCTAAGACAGATACAATTAGCACAACATTTCTAATGGGTTAATTTGACTTTTCGTAAGCTTGTCATGTTATTGAGAAAACACAAAACATGAAATTAGATGTATAAACATGAATATATAATTCGATTATACAACAGTTAGTCCTGACCAAGCAGTCAGATTAGAGAAGATTGAATAAGTGGTGATAATAGATGGTAACAGCAATGGGACATTTAACTATACATGGATACTATAATCACTTTGTATTCTAATAATCATTATAATCTGTTGGTTGCAGCATGGGTAAAAGTAACTCTATACAGTCTGCAGTACTGAGGAGGGAGCAGCTGCCTGCCAAAGGGCACATTCAAAACCAGTCACAGAAACACTTTTAGCAAGAAACCACTCAATTTTATGCTACTAAAAACTTTCTTGTATTTTATATATATATATATATATAAAATAGGTAAACAAATATACAAACGTTTGAATGTCATTCCCATATTCCCGAGGTGGTAAAAACTTCCATTTTAATTATTTTGTTATGGTTTGAACTTTGGTTATACATTACAAATCTGGACACCCAATGCAAATGCGGTTTGATGTCTGAAGCAACCTCCAGCAACATGCACTGGCAGGACTTCCATATAAGGACTTAATGTGTTTTAAAATTGTGTTTCCAGGCATGGTTCCATGCTGCTCAATATTTAAGTGTTAAAATAAACATTTGGTCTGCTATACTGTCCTGTAGGTACTATGGTCAGATATGTCCTTATAATAATAGTAATAATAATAATAATAATAATAATAATAATAAGAGATGTCTTCAGAATTGAGATTTAAACTGTGCAGTGATATAATGAAAAATAAACACTTTTTCTGTGTATTCTTGTATTCCTATTCTGTTTTCAATTGTGAATTGTTGCCAATTGAAAATAGATTAGATTGGACACCTGTTTCACTGCAATGGAAATTAATGCAATGATCATTGCTTTCTTTCCCCCCAACAACCCATGGGAATAAAAAAGAAACCCTGACTGACAATACAATTAAGCTACTGCAACTCTGCCACAAATAAAGACTGGCATTAATTCTGCTTAAATCAGGATCTGACATTCTTGTGTTTCTCAGGCATAAATTAACTGTTCTAAAAGAGCCCCAAGAGCCAGTGCTAAACAAAATCAAGCATGGCTAATGCCAACTTAATTAACAAAAACCCAGATGTTCATTCTTTTCGATGTGTATACTGCCATAGAAAAACTCCCTCAAACATTAGTTTGTGCTGTTTTCATGTCATTGTATTCATGGTACAAACATTTTAGTTTCAGCTTTTTTGAACTGTCATTAAACATACTGTAGCATATTAAGACTTTGGGTTATTGATGAGGATATTGTTAGTTGTAATCACAGCACTGCCATAAGCCCTGCAGGATTTTTTTGGTTTACAAAACCTTATTGTGCCATTAATTTAGTAATGTTATGGGCAATGGGACAATGTTCATATTAGGTTGGAATATTGCTGAAAGAGTGCCCCTAACACAATGTTGCAAAAACAACTTCAAAAGAATATCAAGACGAAAAAGGACCACCAGTTGCTGCAGCAAGAGCACAGCATGCTTACCACTGGATTACCAAGGATCATGCTTTTGATGCTAGTAAATGTGCATACAGTACATAACAATAAGCACCACAAAAATACCATTTGGGACCTCATGGTAATATTTCAGAAAGAAAATGAAAATTATAGACAACACAAGGAGATGTGAGATACATACACTGTGTGCAGGGAGCTGTTGCATCTCATATCATAATTCTAAACCCTGATAGATAATTCTAAACCCTGATAGATAATTCTAAACCCTGATAGAGCCTTAAGAGACCATGGAGGTGGTCCAACATTGTGTAAATGGATGTTAATTAGCATATCACTCACTCATGATGAACATGAAGATTATGAGCAGGATTTCAACATAGCTAAGTTTCACCTGATTAAGTGCAATCTAATTAGCAATGTGTCATCTGTCATTGGTAATACAGGATATTTTTAAATCAGAAATGCAGACTTGTTGGCATTCTGTTGGAGAAGGCTGCAGTATTAAAGTTACAGAACATTATCGATAGCCAGAACAGATTTATTAGAGGAAGGTCTGGATGCTAAACATTGCAGGTAATCTTTGGGTTATACTAGACAAGTGTAGATTTGCCGAAAGTCACTTGCATTGCCTTGGGGTCATGGGAAAGTTGCAGTATTTTGGTGGACCATCTTTGGTTTTGATTATAACATGCAGCATTTTAACAATGTGCTGTCCAAACCTTGTATTGATGATGACAGAGTCAAACTATGATGTACAGTATATTCTCCTCCAGCCCATCCAAAAAAGCATTAAATGGTGGCCAATTCAGGTTTAAAAATTACTCTTTGTACTACCAGAACCACTCTTTCATAGCTTTAGTCTGATTAATGTTGGCATTGGAATATGCCCCTGCTGTCAGGGAAGAAAAAAATATTTGAGAAAATCTAGCTATTCAGTGCATTCTGATAGTCAGCTACCTTCATTTTATTGACACATAAATGTTGTTAAGCTTAGACCTGGGAAACTGAAACAACCCTAGATCATAACACTGCCTCCAGAGGCTTATGGTGGCACTGTGCATAATGGGTGCATCAATTCATGCAATTCACTTCTTACCCTGATATGCCATTAGTGTGGAATAGGGCCAATCTATGTATATTCTAGATAACTAGGTGACCTCTATGCACTACTCCAATGTCCAATATTAAAACATGGGGGCAAATTGGAGCCCTTTTTGGTCACACAGACATTTATTAATAAACCTGTGTGTTCCCAATATACGGTGCATGTGGAAATATATAGCTGTACATTCTCAGATGCGACTGCACCAAACATTTAAGTTATCTCTGATAACAGTCATTGAGTAATTTTTATGTATGTATGTATGTATGTATGTATTATATTTTTATTTTTTTTACCATATTCCTCAAGGAAAGTGTAATGATTTACAGTGGTGTGAAAAACTATTTGCCCCCTTCCTGATTTCTTATTCTTTTGCATGTTTGTCACACTTAAATGTTTCTGCTCATCAAAAACCGTTAACTATTAGTCAAAGATAACATAATTGAACACAGAATGCAGTTTTTAAATGAAGGTTTACGTTATTAAGGGAGAAAAAAACTCCAAATCTACATGGCCCTGTGTGAAAAAGTGATTGCCCCCCTTGTTAAAAAATAACTTAACTGTGGTTTATCACACCTGAGTTCAATTTCTGTAGTCAACCCCAGGCCTGATTACTGCCACACCTGTTTCAATCAAGAAATCACTTAAATAGGAGCTACCTGACACAGAGAAGTAGACCAAAAGCACCTCAAAAGCTAGACATCATGCCAAGATCCAAAGAAATTCAGGAACAAATGAGAACAAAAGTAATTGAGATCTATCAGTCTGGTAAAGGTTATAAAGCCATTTCTAAAGCTTTGGGACTCCAGTGAACCACAGTGAGAGCCATTATCCACAAATGGCAAAAACATGGAACAGTGGTGAACCTTTCCAGGAGTGGCCGGCCGAGCAAAATTACCCCAAGAGTGCAGAGACAACTCATCCGAGAGGCCACAAAAGACCCCAGGACAACATCTAAAGAGCTGCAGGCCTCACTTGCCTCAATTAGGGTCAGTGTTCACGACTCCACCATAAGAAAGAGACTGGGCAAAAACGGCCTGCATGGCAGATTTCCAAGGCGCAAACCACTTTTGAGCAAAAAGAACATTAAGGCTCGTCTCAATTTTGCTAAAAAACATCTCAATGATTGCCAAGACTTTTGGGAAAATACCTTGTGGACCGACGAGACAAAAGTAGAACTTTTTGGAAGGTGCGTGTCCCGTTACATCTGGCGTAAAAGTAACACAGCATTTCAGAAAAAGAACATCATACCAACAGTAAAATATGGTGGTGGTAGTGTGATGGTCTGGGGTTGTTTTGCTGCTTCAGGACCTGGAAGGCTTGCTGTGATCGATGGAACCATGAATTCTACTGTCTACCAAAAAATCCTGAAGGAGAATGTCCGGCCATCTGTTCGTCAACTCAAGCTGAAGGGATCTTGGGTGCTGCAGCAGGACAATGACCCAAAACACACCAGCAAATCCACCTCTGAATGGCTGAAGAAAAACAAAATGAAGACTTTGGAGTGGCCTAGTCAAAGTCCTGACCTGAATCCTATTGAGATGTTGTGGCATGACCTTAAAAAGGCGGTTCATGCTAGAAAACCCTCAAATAAAGCTGAATTACAACAATTCTGCAAAGATGAGTGGGCCAAAATTCCTCCAGAGCGCTGTAAAAGACTCGTTGCAAGTTATCGCAAACGCTTGATTGCAGTTATTGCTGCTAAGGGTGGCCCAACCAGTCATTAGGTTCAGGGGGCAATTACTTTTTCACACAGGGCCATGTAGGTTTGGATTTCTTTTCTCCCTAAATAATAAAACCCCTCATTTAAAAACTGCATTTTGTGTTTACTTGTGTTATCTTTGCCTAATAGTTAAATGTGTTTGATGATCAGAAACATTTTGTGTGACAAACATGCAAAAGAATAAGAAATCAGGAGGGGGGCAAATAGTTTTTCACACCACTGTAGGACTATCCTTCAAGGTTTTAATAATAAACTGGACAGTTTTTACCATTACAGACTTGTTTGTCAGCTGCATTCTATGGAAGCTTAGACAGATTGAGATCTGGGGAATTGGGAGGCCAGATCAACAACCTTGAACTCTTTGCCTGGTACTCTTCGTACACAGCAGGTTGTGAGGCACTGGGCTTTCTGATGCCCTTTGGTCCCCACAAACGTAAATGAGCATTGTGTGCCAACAATCATGTCTCTGTTTTACTGTATATAATTGTCAATGTTATGCAAGTATGTAAGAGCTGTAGATACAGTATATGACTTTGTTAGTCAGAGAAAATTAAAGTCACATTAAAAGTAAATATTGGTACAACTAAAAATTGTGTTTTAGGGTGCTTTCAAACATGCAGCATTTAGTGTAATTGATTCAATCCCTGGTGCATTCTCCCCATTGGTGTTGTTCATTTGAACACATCAGTCACACTCTGGTCGAGATCAAAACCATAGACTTAAATCCTCTGAACAAGGTTCAAACAAACACTACCTGTTCGGCATGAAACAGCAAATCAACTTTGAATCAACTGCAGAAAATGAACAGGCATTATTTATTAATGCTTTTTTATTTATTAATCCTGTTATTTATTAATTATTTATTAATCTTCTGAATTATTTGATAGAGATTAATAATAAACAAACAAATACATAAATAATCAACCTGTTTTTTTTGTACATGTTTATTTGTGTAATCAAATCTTGTCAATTTTGTATGAGATTTCCTTATGTGATATTAAACTGCAACCCACTGCACGTGTGCTGCTTTCAAAGTACCAGTTTCTTGGCACATCTTAGTGTTTTTCTTTGTAGTGGTGTATGTTGTCTTATTTCCATAAATGTAAAATATATCAAGGCAAAGTAAATGGCATGTTACTTGAAAACAAATCTTGATTTGTGTTTTCTGTAACTAGAACTGATTTAAATATTCAGGTGAAATGAACAAGATGCAGTACAGGGCAAGGCAATCAAAAATGTCTATGAAAACTAGTTCAATACATGAAAGTGAATTTACACATCACAGGTAAGGGATTTTTAATATGCAATCAGACTTTTAAAGATCCCAGTGCACAGTTAACATTTTCTGTGTTTACACCTGCATCCATATACTGTAACATGAGGAATGTTTTCAAAATGAATGAAATGAATCATCAAGTTATAATCATTTATAATTAAAAACTTGTTTGAGTTTAATAACATTACATTAATAAAATTTTCTAGTAATGTTTGCACCGCATTTCCCAACTAATATTTCCACTCCACCTTACACCATCCTACACTTTCACTTGCATGGTCCTTAACATGTACCATAGCAAATTACCATAAGAAATTTCATCTTCGAAATTCTTAGCACAGTTTACTCTATAATAAAACTTACCATATAATATCAATCTTGTAAATGTTATGCAAGATGCAATTTCATGGGGTAATTTCAGAACAAGATCACATTATCTTCTATATATGGCTAATGGCTAAATCATGCAAGGGGGCTAGTTTGTTGAACCGTCTAGAATTTATTAAGCAAATGTCAACAGTAGGGGACATTGACAGACTGCGGAGAATTTATTATGCAAATGTCACCAGTAGGAGACATTGACAGGATGATAGGAGTGAATTGTTCTCCTGTGTAATACGGCTGAGAAAATTTCTTATGGGCCTAGAGCCCCACTAAATATCAAGGTAGTCTGCTGTGTTCATTAGTGAAATTAGAGTAAACTTTTTGCTCTATAATGTACCATATGAAGTTTCTTGCACCGCCTACATGTGCACACTTCAGCAATGGAGAAGTAGGAAGGCATGTCACAGAAGATAAACCTTCCTTATTAAAAGTCTAAGAGGCAGACATTTTTGATGTACTTTGGATCATATTGATGATCCATGGCTCTTAAATCCACTGGAGAATTGTGTTATGTTGCTGCATTTCGTATGTTTACAATAAATCAGTTGCACAGCAGGAGAGCTGACATTGTAATCGTATGTCAGTGTGGATTGCTTTAACATACAGTAAGTGTGTTAGCTGTGGCAGCAATGCTAAGTTAAAAATCATTCTACACGCAAAAATATCCCAGAAACTGCAGTCCTGTGGGTAGCAAGTGTCCAATTAAAAAAGACAATTAAATCACACTGTTGGGCAATGCTGCAACATGGTAAAAATGGTAGCTAGCATACACTGTAGAGTCAAAATCAAAGTCATTAACTGGATTTAACTAGGTAAGAGCCTTTTATTGGGTAATTACTCCAATGATCAATGTGGTTCAGCTGGCAACAAGTTATTTAACCTGTGGACCAAACAGCTATGTAGCCACAAGGAAACCACTCAGTGAGGCCAGTCAGAATGACTGATGAGCCTTATCTGTTTTGACTATCCCCTGTAAATTGGAATAATTCTTCTTATGTGATTTCCTTAATAATAAAATAGACATAGTAACACATACACACACACATAATGTACATGCAATTCGTATATGTCATCTGTTTAGAGCACATTATGAAGGCCATTCCAAGTGAGGGATTTGTATTTAGTTGCATTAATTATTTAGGAATTATTCAGCAATGGAGGAAAACATTTATTTCAATTATAGCTTTTTATGTATAAATAATTTTGCTAACTAACTAACTGAATGAATATTGTGTTCTGAATGCATACAGTATGTGCAGAAGGTTTAGTCTTTTACTGCAAAACAGACTAAAGCACTGACTTTCTTCAGGCTGAAAGAGAGCTGAGACTTGCTGATGTTGTGTTTCAAAATGAGCTCATAGAATCAGTCTTCTCCTCCTCAATTGCTGGTGTGATGGTTTTTCCTGTGCCCCTGATTAAGCCAGCAGCTGGGGCTGCACTGAGTAATCATCATCATCTACAACAGGGCAACTGGACCTGGCCCCAACTTGGATTCATTTGCATTTGTTATTATGGATGCTATCAAGTGTGTTGTTTTGTTCCGTGGCCAGGTTACTGATGCTTAGATGGAGTTGTGAGGGTGGCAGTGCCTCTATGCAATGCCAAGGTTTACATTGTTTTCCAAAATATTACAATATTTGTATTTACTAATACATTTAATCTAGAGCACACATATTACAGTAAAATAAATTGCATGTAGAGGAATGACAACCTATAGTAAGTAAGGAATAAGATGCAATAGTATAATAAATTGTAGGGTGGTGTGATATAGCCTGTGTTGTAGTATGAGGTATAATCAGTGGTGTAATACAGGGTATACGCAGATACTGTATGTATATGGCATATACTGTATGTATATGGCATATACTGTACCTACTCATTTGCAGTGTGCACTGTGTATACCTAATTCTCCATCCGACTCCAATGCTTATACTATGCTGTTACATTACTGTATAAAGTCTTGCTCATGAAAAAGTGTATCAGTCAATGTTTTGCTAACCTCCTTTTGCTTCCATGTTCCTTTTGGAAGAGGCTTTATTATGGCAGTCCTTCCAAACAAACTATACTTCTCTAATTGTGCTGTCATGGACCTTAACATTTAACATGTTTAGTGAGGCAAGTGATTGGGTGGAATCTATATGGTTTAATTTTTGTTAAATACATAATTGTATGTTGAAAAATGACAATGTTATACTGTAAGATATATAATATTAGATGTTCAGTTTGCAACATGTTATTTAACTCTAAGTGAGTAGCTTCTTATTTTTTTAAATAACCATGTCAGAACACTTGTCCTGTGGACAGATGTTATTCTGTCACAAAATGTCAAATTACAGTCCTATGCACCTTAGGAGATTGCTGGAACTACTAAAATTGGATTAGAATTGAAAAACTCATTATTAAAACCTGGAAGGATAATCATGAACCATTATTTTTGAGGAAGAAATGTAGCCAGAAAAACATCCTGAATGCGCATGATGGGAGATCACTAAAATGCTTGGGGAAATCAAATAGCTGCTGAAAAAACAGCAGAACTCACAGCTATGTTTAATAGTGGAAGTAAGAGCATTTTTACACACACAGTGAGATGAAAACTCAAGGGATTGGAACTAAACAACTGTATAGAATTAGAAAAGTACTTATCATTGAGACTAATCAGAAAAAAAAGTCTTCAGTTGCTAGGGAGCATAAAAAATGGACTGTGGAGCATTGGAAAAAGGTAATGTGGTCTGATGAGTCCAGATTTACCTTGCTCCAGATCAATAGGCACATCAGGGTAAAAAAAGAGGTGGATGAAGTGATGCACCCATCATGGCTAGTGTCTATGGGGAAGTCTTATGATCTGGGCTTGCTTTTGTTGATCAAGGTCTAGGCTCAGGCTCAATGTTATGTGCATACTGTAACAATTTTAAGTTGCTAAATGACCAGGTTTTTTAAATCAATGGATCTTTTTCTTCCATGATGGCACAGCCATATTCCAAGATGGCAATGCCAGGATTCATTGGACACAAATTTTGAAAATGTGGATCATTCATTCATTCATTTTCTATACCGCTTAATCCTGTGTTCAGGGTCGCGGGGGACCTGGAGCCTATCCTAGGAGACTTCGGGCACTAGGCGGGGTACACCCTGGATAGGGTGCCAATCCATCGCAGGGCACACACACATACACACACACTACGGGCAATTTAGGAACGCCAATTAGCCTAACCGGAGTACCCGGAGGAAACCCACCAAGCACGGGGAGAACATGCAAACTCCATGCACACAGAGACGGGAATCGAACCCAGACCCTGGAGGTGCAAGGCGACAGTGCTAACCACTACACCACCGTGCCGCCTAAAATGTGGATCAGGCAGCAGAATTTCAGAATCACAGAATTCAGGCTTTAACCCCATTGAGAATCTATGAGATATGCTGGAGAAGTCGTTATGCAGTGGTTCGACACTTACTGTACATCATCAACACATCATTTTGGATAGAAATGAAAATAACTTTTTGTGTAAATAAACATTGTGACATTACATAAGCTTATTAAATTAATGCCATGGCTGTAATCAAAGCAAAAGGCAGAGAAGGATCAGGGCCCGGTTTCTCGATAACGCACACTATTCGCGCGCTACAGTAAGTAGACTCTTAAGATGATAACTTAAAGTGATAACTTTTCTAAGAGTATTTCTCGAACTGTCTCTTAGGAGTCTTCTTAAGTCGCTGCCTCTTACGTCCGACGTTACGCGGCGCTGTCTACAGTGAAGGTCCTGAATTAGCTGACATCGGTGGCTCTGGAATCGATTTTTCACTCCTTTTGCATGAAAGGGTTAAGAAAGACGGCACTTTCTATACAAATTAAACATTGCACTAAATTCTTTTAATAGCGTTTATTTCGACATTGGTTAACTTAACAATAACATGCAATAATAGACAAATATATAAATTAATATTAATTAATATAATAATATAATATATAATATTTTCATGTAACATATGGCCGTGAAACGAACCAGGTTTACAATCATAGTTGATTGACAAACAGCTGATAACACTCTTCACGAGCTTCAGAAACAATGTGAAGTGTCAGTTGTTGGGGTTGTATAGCGCACTTATGGAATGAATACACTCTAAAAAATGCTGGGTTGTTTTTTCTACCCAAAAGTTGGGTTGCCGCTGTTGGGTCATTTTTCTGGGTTATTTACAGAGAGTTGGGTAGTTTTTGTGTAACCCAGCTGCTGGGTTGAAGTTTGCTCGGCCCCTCCCCCAAAGTTCACCGGTGGATTCAGCGGCTGTCACTCAGCTTCGTGTCTCTTGATCTCCCACACCGCTGATGACGGTTCATCCTCCTCGGGCATTTAAGGGGAAATGACGTTAAATACAAGGTCTGTATACACATGTTCACTCACCTAATTCACATATGACTGAAAAATTATTACTATATGTAACATTTATTACTGTTACTGTGTTAAGGTTACACACAAACTTTCCGGCTGGTCTGAGGTACTGGATGATAATTTAGCTGAGAATAGCTGCTAGTTAGCCAAAGAACCCCACCTGTGTATGAAAGAAACGGCTAAGATGTCTGAGCTTTTTAGCTTTCTCTGTAGAATGTTTGCAGGGTTACGAAGATGGTGAAGTGATGAATGAACGCTAAACTGTTAACTGTAGTGCTAGCATGACACAGCATTTAGTTAGTTTGCTAGCGTTAGCAACCACTTTAGAACTTTATTAATCTCACTGCTTGAGACAATAAAATGCTGGTGTGTTACAAAACACTGACCCTCTCACAAATATACAGACCTGCTAACCCTCCCGTTTTTCACCAGCTAGTAATTTACTCTGCGCTCAAATTTCTCCTGCGTTTCTCCCGAGTTATAACAATATTTTACACCTTTCCCCCTTTGGCAAGTATGCAAATGTATCACCAGTAATAGCATGTAAGCTAACCAGGTAGCTCTCTTTAACCAAAGTTAAATTAACTATCAGTCAGCGCGCCAACTACAGGAAAAAGTACCACAGCTGTACAGATAACTGTGAGGGTTGCCCACTAGAGGGCAGTGTTTTTTAGTTGTAGTTTTTGTTCCTAGACTCAGTTTCCCAGAAGCCTCCTCGGTCAGGTGACGTGGATGCTCACCTGAACTGAGGAGGGTCATTAGCACTTTTATAAATACCTGTTTGTTCTGGGAAACTGGGTCGAGCATTGATTTCTGTTATGTGGGTTTTGTTTTGTTCTTTTCTGTTTTAGTTTAAACAGTATGGTTGGCCTTTTTGTTTCAGGAGCATTTTAAGTTAAGTTTGTATTTGCTTTGATTTAGTTTATGTCTCTTTGTCTCTGTGTCTCCTAGCAGGATTAGCCTCTAGGAGAATTAGCCTTTTGTGTTTACCCTTTTGTGTAAGTAACCCCCATTGCATGTTTAGCTAGTAGTCTGTTTCAATACTAATGAGGGTGATACTAACATGTCTAGATCTTAGTCTGTCTAGTCTTCGTGTCTGTCTAGTCTCATTGTCTGCTTAGCTCTTAGTCTGTTTAGGTACTAACATCTTTAGCCACTAACCTTTAGAGTTCTTAGTCTGTTTCATAACCTAGTCTGCTGTGTACCTTGTCTGTTCATTCCCTTGTGTCTCAGGCTACTGGCTGGTGTAGCCATTAGTCTGATTAGCTATGAGCTAGCTTAGCAGCTAATGTGCAGCTCAGCCAATAGACCTAGCCAAGCCTGTCTTGTGTTTGTTTATCCCTTGCATGCATAGTCCCTTGTGTTTAGTCCTCTAGGCTGTTTAGTATGTCTTGTCTCGTCCAGTTAGTATCCCCATGTCTGTACTGTATTAGATCATGTCATCCCGAGTCTGTTTGTATTTTGAGTTCTTGTTTGTTAGCATGCTCCATGTTTTTAGCCAACCTCCGTGGTTCATGTTCATGTTTGCTTTTTGTTTGTTTGATTATTAAAGACTCTTTGCGTTTCACTGCATCCCCTCTGCATCTATGCCTCAACACCAAGCCCACAGTCCAACACCATAGCAGAACGTGACAATAACTACTAGATGGAAGTATTAATATTTTGGTGATTGTAATGTACCAGTATGACACGAGCTATTAATTTTTTTCGGTAATTAGCTTAAAATCAATGCAAACTACAATATCAACTAGTCTGACATAAAGAGCTGTATCCTAAAAGCTGTGCTTATTTTACTGTTTTATTTTTATTTTCTCCATGTTTTTGTTTTAGGTTACCTATACACTATCTTAATGGGCAGCTTTGTAATTTTTTTAGTATCAATCCAATTTCACACTAAATGAATAGTCTTATTCAGTTTAATCTTTGCTATTCAGCAAAATTGTAACTTTTTCATTTCTTTCTTTCTAAGGTTGGAACCAACATTGTGGCTGAAGTGTCGAGGCCGTACCCCTACATCCTGACATTGGGAGATAATGACCAGCGCTGCTCTCAGTAATGTTGTAATGTTGCTATGAAATAGCGAGGCCTACCTGAAAATTCATAGACAGTGTTTGTATGTTAAAATGAGACCAGGGCTCATTTTTGTTCTGCAGAAAAGATATCTGAAGTCACAGAGAGATCCTGCTCTTTAGAAGCTGCCTCAGTCTATTTGTGCAATTACTCCATTCTGCCCTTATCAGTAATAGTATAGTAATGATGTCACTGTTGATTATCTGTTCTTGTGCTTTTGAAAAATAAATGTTTTTTCTAAGAACCTGTAATAGGATGTTGTTTATTGCATATATGTATGTTTTTTTGTAATAGACCAGTATATCAAAATAATTTAATTGTTTAATAGACATGGGTGTTTTTTTTTTTTTTTTTTTTTTTTTTTTTTTTAAAACAGATTCACTGTAAAACATGAAAATAATAATAACCTATTTGTGAGGTAGAATTAACCCAACATTCCAGTTAAATGAACCAACAAACCCCAAACATATGGGTAGAACATTTGACCAATTTATGTGGTAGAATTAAGCCAGCATTATAGTTAAATATGACGTAGCATTTGGATTGAATATTTAACCCATCTTGTTAGGTTAAACAAATAACCCATCTTGCTGGGTTAAATTAACCCAGCATTTAGTTAGTCCTACTGTATATTTACCCAGCAGCTGGGTTAAAAACAACACAGACTGGGTTGTTTTTAACCCAGCATTTTTTAGGGTGTACGATGAGATGACAGAGTGGAGGTTTAATACCCCTATCTCACACGCGGGGCCGTAAGTGCGGTTCATTATGATTCGGCGCGAATTTTGGTGCTGTTATTACGTTTCCATCTTACCACGCAAAAAAATAAACATGTTAACATTTGGAAGCTCGCGGACCTTATAGATCTTCGCGGACCGTCGGGCGGCCACTCGAGGTGGATCACGGTGCCTAATACCCCTCTCTCACCTGTGTGGCCGGACTCATCTCCGTGAGCTGCCGCGATTGCCCACGACGTTCCTTTAACGTTCCGCGAAGTTCTGCAAGCTTCCGCGAGGACCAGCAAAAAATAAACGTTGAATTTTTCACGCGGAAAGATGGAAACGTAATCACGGCGCAAAAACTCGGGGTGAATCATGATCAAGCCTACGGCCACAGCGCGAGACCGTGCAGGTGAGATAGGGGTATAACACACCGCATCTCACAGCGAGTCAAACCGCATAAGTGAATACTGTAGGGGTATTAAACATTACAATCACCCAGAAACATGAATGGATGCGGGGTTTGAAACTCCCAAGGTTATTTTCTCATTTAACTAAATCAAATTTCATAAAAATAAAACGTGTCAAAAGAAAAACCCATACAGTCATGGATAATGGCTAATGATCAATGAAACATATTTTAAACAAAAAGCATCGAGCAGCTGGACATCGGGACGGGGAGTGTACAGTAAGTACAGTAAGTTGGTCTGGCACGCGCAGGTCTGAGCAGCTCAAGAAGCTCCATAATCTGTTGCCTTGGAAGGCAAAACTTTTATTTATCCGTTTTTAAATAACGACCACGGGGAAAATATGAAAAGGGCTGAAGTTTTGTCTAAAGGGAAAATGTACATGACTCACACGGCTCCACGGACCGCGCCGTCTTCAGTTTAACACAAAAACACGCTCGCTGCCTAATTGTTCGCCACCTGTTTAATATTAATAGTGATTGGCAATTTTAATGCATTAGTCACATTATGAAATAGGCTAATTAAAAGTCACTCTATTAGTTCTGATATAAAATAAAATAAAATTCTTAAACAGGTCTACAGTATATTCCATCATTAATACGACTTTGATAACGTGCCATAATGTGTTTGCATACACCGCTGATTTATAAAGACTGCTGCTCAGTGGCGGCCACTAGCGTCTTGAGCTGAAACTACGCTAAGTATGAGTTAAGGTTGGTCCAGACCAACCTTACGAACGTGTGACTTAGCTAAGAGATACTTAGCGTAAGAACGTTTCGGGAAATGCGCCATAAAGTTAAGAGAGAGGTTAAGGTACAACTTAAGAACTACTTAGCGATAAGAAGCTTTCGAGAAACCGGGCCCAGATCTATTGGGAGGATGCTTTAACAATTCAAAAAGAAATTTAAGCAAAGTGTCGATAGTGTGGCCAAAAGTATGTGGACATGAATTGTCATGCAAGATGACAAGGCCCTTGGATAGCAGTTCTCCGCGTTTAAACTTCAGATCTTCAAGATGCATTTTGGTGTAATGAGCACTGTTGTTTGCGATTTCCCTGATAATGTTCCAATACTGGAGACTTGAGACTGCAAAACAGTATGCAACAATTTACCAGCTGAAGGTTGCCTTTTACACTTTTTCTTGGTCGGTGATTGGGGTGTGTCCATTCCATACTCTTTTGTTTACTCTCAGGCTTTCACAGATAGTGTTAAATCCATGTCTCATCACTAGTAATTATTCTATTTAAGAAAATTTCACCTTTCTGTATCAGTCCGAATTTTATTTACATTTAGGCATTTGGCAGAAGCCCTTATCGGAGCAACTGAGGTGAGGGTTAAAGGCCTTGCTCTAATGCCCAACAGGGACTACTTAGCAGTGAATGGATTTGAACCTGGGATCTTTCAAACCGTAGTCCAATGCCTTAACCACTGAGCTACCCCTGACCCCTATTCGATTTGCAGATGTTTGCAGAAGACTTCTCCATAAAGCGAACAAAGTCTTAGATAAATTACAGGCTTAGATATACAGTGGTGTGAAAAACTATTTGCCCCCCTCCTGATTTCTTATTCTTTTGCATGTTTGTCACACAAAATGTTTCTGATCATCAAACACATTTAACTATTAGTCAAAGATAACACAAGTAAACACAAAATACAGTTTTTAAATGAGGGGTTTTATTATTTAGGGAGAAAAAAAATCCAAACCTACATGGCCCTGTGTGAAAAAGTAATTGCCCCCTGAACCTAATAACTGGTTGGGCCACCCTTAGCAGCAATAACTGCAATCAAGCGTTTGCGATAACTTGCAACGAGTCTTTTACAGCGCTCTGGAGGAATTTTGGCCCACTCATCTTTGCAGAATTGTTGTAATTCAGCTTTATTTGAGGGTTTTCTAGCATCAACCGCCTTTTTAAGGTCATGCCAAAATATTTCAATAGGATTCAGGTCAGGACTTTGACTAGGCCACTCCAAAGTCTTCATTTTGTTTTTCTTCAGCCATTCAGAGGTGGATTTGCTGGTGTGTTTTGGGTCATTGTCCTGCTGCAGCACCCAAGATCGCTTCAGCTTGAGTTGACGAACAGATGGCCGGACATTCTCCTTCAGGATTTTTTGGTAGACCGTAGAATCCATGGTTCCATCTATCACAGCAAGCCTTCCAGGTCCTGAAGCAGCAAAACAACCCCAGACCATCACACTACCACCACCATATTTTACTGTTGGTATGATGTTCTTTTTCTGAAATGCTGTGTTACTTTTACGCCAGATGTAACGGGACACGTACATTCCAAAAAGTTCAACTTTTGTCTCGTCGGTCCACAAGGTATTTTCCCAAAAGTCTTGGCAATCATTGAGATGTTTTTTAGCAAAATTGAGACGAGCCTTAATGTTCTTTTTGCTTAAAAGTGGTTTGCGCCTTGGAAATCTACCATGCAGGCCGTTTTTGCCCAGTCTCTTTCTTATGGTGGAGTCGTGAACACTGACCCTAATTGAGGCAAGTGAGGCCTGCAGTTCTTTAGATGTTGTCCTGGGGTCTTTTGTGGCCTCTCGGGTGAGTTGTCTCTGCGCTCTTGGGGTAATTTTGGTCGGCCGGCCACTCCTGGGAAGGTTCACCACTGTTCCATGTTTTTGCCATTTGTGGATAATGGCTCTCACTGTGGTTCGCTGGAGTCCCAAAGCTTTAGAAATGGCTTTATAACCTTTACCAGACTGATAGATCTCAATTACTTTTGTTCTCATTTGTTCCTGAATTTCTTTGGATCTTGGCATGATGTCTAGCTTTTGAGGTGCTTTTGGTCTACTTCTCTGTGTCAGGTAGCTCCTACTTAAGTGATTTCTTGATTGAAACAGGTGTGGCAGTAATCAGGCCTGGGGGTGACTACAGAAATTGAACTCAGGTGTGATAAACCACAGTTAAGTTATTTTTTAACACGGGGGGCAATCACTTTTTCACACAGGGCCATGTAGATTTGGAGTTTTTTTTCTCCCTTAATAACGTAAACCTTCATTTAAAAACTGCATTTTGTGTTCAATTATGTTATCTTTGACTAATAGTTAACGGTTTTTGATGAGCAGAAACATTTAAGTGTGACAAACATGCAAAAGAATAAGAAATCAGGAAGGGGGCAAATAGTTTTTCACACCACTGTATATCCACAGACCATAAACAATGAATCTCAGCAAAAATACTTTTTGCCAAAGCCTGTGCTAGCCAATTGTGCTAGCCAAGTTGAAAAGGAGATAACATACATGGTCGCACTATATGTCTATGACTTAATTAGATAATTTTTTTAATTGATGGACAGCACTGTACACTCACAAACACATATATAGATATACAGTGGTGTGAAAAAACTATTTGCCCCCCTCCTGATTTCTTATTCTTTTGCATGTTTGTCACACAAAATGTTTCTGACCATCAAACACATTTAACTATTAGTCAAAGATAACACAAGTAAACACAAAATGCAGTTTTTAAATGAGGGGTTTTATTATTTAGGGAGAAAAAAAATCCAAACCTACATGGCCCTGTGTGAAAAAGTAATTGCCCCCTGAACCTAATAACTGGTTGGGCCACCCTTAGCAGCAATAACTGCAATCAAGCGTTTGCGATAACTTGCAACGAGTCTTTTACAGCGCTCTGGAGGAATTTTGGCCCACTCATCTTTGCAGAATTGTTGTAATTCAGCTTTATTTGAGGGTTTTCTAGCATGAACCGCCTTTTTAAGGCCATGCCACAACATCTCAATAGGATTCAGGTCAGGACTTTGACTAGGCCACTCCAAAGTCTTCATTTTGTTTTTCTTCAGCCATTCAGAGGTGGATTTGCTGGTGTGTTTTGGGTCATTGTCCTGCTGCAGCACCCAAGATCGCTTCAGCTTGAGTTGACGAACAGATGGCCGGACATTCTCCTTCAGGATTTTTTGGTAGACAGTAGAATTCATGGTTCCATCTATCACAGCAAGCTTTCCAGGTCCTGAATCAGCAAAATAACCCCAGACCATCACACTACCACCACCATATTTTACTGTTGGTATGATGTTCTTTTTCTGAAATGCTGTGTTACGTTTACGCCAGATGTAACGGGACACGCACCTTCCATAAAGTTCAACTTTTGTCTCGTCGGTCCACAAGGTATTTTCCCAAAAGTGTTGGCAATCATTGAGATGTTTTTAGCAAAATTGAGACGAGCCTTAATGTTCTTTTTGCTTAAAAGTGGTTTGCGCCTTGGAAATCTGCCATGCAGGCCATTTTTGCCCAGTCTCTTTCTTATGGTGGAGTCGTGAACACTGACCTTAATTAAGGCAAGTGAGGCCTGAAGTTCTTGAGATGTTGTCCTGGGGTCTTTTGTGGCCTCTCGGATGAGTTGTCTCTGCGCTCTTGGGGTAATTTTGGTCAGCCGGCCACTCCTGGGAAGGTTCACCACTGATCCATGTTTTTGCCATTTGTTCAGAAATTGAACTCAGGTGTGATAAACCACAGTTAAGTTATTTTTTAACAAGGGGGGCAATCACTTTTTCACACAGGGCCATGTAGATTTGGAGTTTTTTTCTCCCTTAATAACGTAAACGTTCATTTAAAAACTGCATTTTGTGTTCAATTATGTTATCTTTGACTAATAGTTAACGGTTTTTGATGAGCAGAAACATTTAAGTGTGACAAACATGCAAAAGAATAAGAAACAGGAAGGGGGCAAATAGTTTTTCACACCACTGTATGTGTGTGTGTGTGTGTGTGTGTGTGTATGTGTGTCCTTACATTTTTTGCTGATCAACATCCACAAATCATGTTTGTTTTGTTTATGACATACAGTACATACGTAGTTGCTTTAAACAGTTATTACAGGTCTTTTTTTGCCTCTCATAAAAATTGCAGCTTTTTCAAGTCATCTTTAAACAGGTAATGGAAGTACAGAGGCTAACGGACTGATATAAAGACAACCTGTCTGAACATTACTAAAACAAAAGAGATGGTTGTTGACTTCGGGAGGACACAGAGCGACCACTCTCTGCTGAACATCAACGGCTCCTCTGTGGAGATCGTCAGCAGCACCAAATTCCTGGGTGTCCACATGGAGGAGAACCTCACCTGGTCCCTCAACACCAGCTCCTTGCACAAGAAAGCCCAACAATGTCTTGTCTTTCTGAAAAGGCTTAGGAAGGCCATAACTTCCATAACTGATCCTTATCACTTTCTACAGAGGGATGATTGAGAACATCCTGAACAGCTGTATCACACTCTGGTTTGGGACTGCAAGACCCTACAAGGAATAGTGAGGACAGCCGAGAAGATAATCGAGGTGCCACACGCTGCCATTGTGGCTGATTGGACACACCCTTCTCACTCACTCTTCACCCTCCTGCCATATGGAAAGAGGTACCGAAGCATTCGGGCCCTCAAATCCAGACTGTGTAACAGCTTCTTTTTGCAAGCCATCCATCTCCTCAACAAAAAGGGGCTGAACTGATACACACACAGACACATACAATCACTCAGAAAATCTCAACTACCTCAAAACATTGGGACCGAACTGATGAACACACACTGACCATCTAATCATTGTTTGTACCAAACTGTAAATCCTCTTTTTCACAATATTTATTACTTGTTATTTGCTCAAACCTCTTTTTCTATCTTTGCTACAAAAAAAATGTTTACTGTTTCTCCTCCCAGTACCTCAACTCATTACCTCATCACCATGAAGTATTGAAATGTGTCAGGTTGTCATGTTGTCACTTTGTCACTCTTGTTTGCACATTTGCATGCGCACTTTGTCTCTTTTGTATAGGACTTAGATAGTTTTCTGTTAATTAAAAAATGTCATTGTATCTTGTCTCAACTAATTACAGCTAATTACTGTAGGTATCTTAGTTAGCTAGATACTTTTGTCAATTTATGTTGTTAAATTATGTTGTATGCTGCACCTTGGTCCTGAAGGAACGTTCGTTTCACTGTGTACTAAACTGTATATGGTTGAAATGACAATAAAAGCCTACTTGACTTCGTTTTGAAGCCCGTCGTTCTGAAAATTCCTCATGTATGCAGACCTAAAGTTACAGCATTGCTTCTGATTATAAATTAAAGTGTTAAAGAACATTAGAGAATTTTAAGAAAAATTCAATAGAAAAAAAAAATTCTAAGAATGTTAAATAAAAATCTCATCATAGCAATCCTTATAAGATTAAATATTAAATGTTTTATTATTATAAGGAACATTCACCATATGAATCCATGCTTAAATTGCTACCCTGAATTGAAAATGTATCAGAGTAAGCACGTTAATATTAAATTGTGGTATTCTTTGCAGCCAGCACCACTGTCCAAACTACTCCTATATAGAAAATTAATGAAGGGAATCCAAGAGAAGAATGGCTGAATGCTTTGTTAAGCTACTTCATATCATAATGAAGAATTGCTCCTTTCCCATGGTGAGACTCTTCAACAGCAATGGACAGCATTAATGACCTCCCTGTTTTCATTGTCAGCTGTTGCTACAGGGGCAATGAAGTGAGAAAACAGAAAGAGAAACAGCTCCTCTACACTGTCAGAGATTTGGAACCCTGTGGAATGAATGTCCTGTTTTGACCACAAATTTTTACATTTTCAACTATTGTGAATATCAGTTGGGTGATGAGAAGAAGTTCACATACTACAGTTGAACTTTTAGTGTGTGAAAGGAAGCTTTCAACAATTTCCCCATAATTTAGCATTTGAAAGCTGGGCCAACTGTTTAAAATAGTTTTTTCATGTGACATTTGACCAAACTAATCTTTTTTCTTATGATATCCTGTATGTTAATAATGTGAAAATCCTCCGAGGTATTTCATATGACCAAGCATAATAAAGACATCAAAACTAATTCAGCTTTAATTGTACAAATATTTGTGAACAGAAAACACATTCTTATTGTATTTCTTGCTTGGGTGGGGACTGGGGTAGGAAGGGGTAACAAAGATGGCAATTGCCTTGTGAAGTTTTTTCTAGCTCTAAATACAGCAGCATTTATTATGCAAAATAATTAAACATTAGTCTATGCATTAGTGGCACAGTTGTATAAGGTCACCTAAAGAATTTGCTAATGATCTCTACAATTGAAATCTATTCATGAGTACAGTACCTTTTTATATTGTAACTTTAACTCAAACTGACCTTTTTATATTACGTTTTTAAATTATTTTATTTATATTATTATTTTTATTCATGAATCTAGGATAAGACTAAATGGCAAGTAGGCTTTTTAATGGAAATTTTACTTTTTTCTTTTTTGAAAGTATGTAAGGAATTAAACATTCAGGGACTGCAATAGAACAACTATGGGACGGTGTTATGTAGGCCAGCGCAAAGTACTTACAGTTATTAAGTTAAAATTTGCAATAATAGTATTTTATTATATTTTAGGAGGGATGTTCAAGTCAAACCAAGATCACTTGTGATGAAACACCTTGTGACTGAAGGTATAAAACGACTTTACTACAGTGAGGAGACCCTTAGCTGCAGTAAAACATTTAAATTTGGCAAACATTTTAAAGAAAGCAGTATATTTATGAATGATGATCCCGGCGGAGTTAACTTGGAGCCCACCGCAGTCATTTCTGTAAACATTTAATGAATTGAATGTTCTCTGGTTTGAACACCCAAAGGCATTTTATTTTTACAGGACAATGCAAAAACTTATACTGCCCACCACAACATTTACACATTACAGAAACTCAGCTGGAAGTTATTGTCTCAGTACAGTGATTCCCTGTACATTCCTGACCTTGCTTCAAGCCATTTCCACATGTTTGGGCCTCTAAAGGACTTGCTGGGACCAGCATTTCAGACATGAAGCAGGCAGACTGATCATGGTAAAAAAATTTTACCTTGATTGTATCCAAGCACTATTGAAACACTGAGATGTACTCTAGCAGTGAAGCTTTAGTGTAGCAGTGAATTCAATAAATAAATGAAGGGAGTTTTTACTCTCATAACTATTCCTTTGTTCTGCACAATCCAAAGTCCCAATTTGACTTGAGCACCTCTCGTATCAAACATAAATATTATTATTATTATTATTATTATGATTATTATTATCATATGATTCTAAACATTTTTTTACAAATAAATAACTGCAAAGTGGGGTTTGCGTAATTATTCAGCCCCCTTTGGTCTGAGTGCAGTCAGTTGCCCATAGACATTGCGTGATGAGTGCTAATGACTAAATAGAGTGCACCTGTGTGTAATCTAATGTCAGTACAAATACAGCTGTCTGTGACGGCCTCAGAGGTTGTCTAAGAGAATATTGGGAGCAACAACACCATGAAGTCCAAAGAACACACCAGACAAAAAACACACCAGACAGGTCAGGGAAAAATTTATTGAGAAATTTAAAGCAGGCTTAGGCTACAAAAAGATTTCCAAAGCCTTGAACATCCCACGAGTATGGCACAACTGTAAACCTACCAAGACAAGGCCGTCCACCTAAACTCACAGGCCGAACAAGGAGAGCGCTGATCAGAAATGCAGCGAAGAGGCCCATGGTGACTCTGGACGAGCTGCAGATATCTACAGCTCAGGTGGGGGAATCTGTCCATAGGACAACTATTAGTCGTGCACTGCACAAAATTGGCCTTTATGGAAGAGTGGCAAGAAGAAATCCATAAGAAGTCCCGTTTGCATAGCAAACATGTGGAAGAAGGTGCTCTGGTCAGATGGGACCAAAATGGAACTTTTTGGCCAAAATGCAAAACGCTATGTGTGGCGGAAAACTAACACTGCACATCACTCTGAACACACCATCCCCACTGTCAAATATGGTGGTGGCAGCATCATGCTCTGGGGGTGCTTCTCTTCAGCAGGGACAGGGAAGCTGGTCAGAGTTGATGGGAAGATGGATGGAGCCAAATACAGGGCAATCTTGGAAGAAAACCTCTTGGAGTCTGCAAAAGACGTGAGACTCAGGCGGAGGTTCACCTTCCAGCAGGACAACGACCCTAAACATAAAGCCTGGGCAAGAATGGAATGGATTTAAACAAAACATATCCATGAAAGGCCCAGTCAAAGTCCAGATCTAAATCCAATCGAGAATCTGTGGCAAGATCTAAAAACTGCTGTTCACAAACAATGTCCATCTAATCTGATTGAGCTGGAGCTGTTTTGCAAAGAAGAATGGGCAAGGATTTCAGTCTCAGTTATCCCTACTTCTCAATAAATAAAAATAAGTTCAGACCTTGCGCCTGTAAATTGTTTTCATTTTAATTTCATCGTCCTTGTTGCTTTTGTGTAGTAGATAAATAATATAGTATTTGTTTTCAATAAATAAATTTTAAGATAATTCCATTTTGATTAATTTTATTCTCCCGCAACCCGCAGACACATGAGGACCTTACCGCCCGCACCCGCATTCACCCATCAAATCTTGCACACACAGTGGGGGAAATATTTGATCCCCTCCAGATTTTCTAAGTTTGTCCACTTTTCTAAGTTTGTCCACATTTTTTATCATAGGTTTATGGTACAGGATAGAGACAGAATATCAACCAAAAATCCAGAAAAAGCAATACAAATACAATACAAATGTTATGAATTAATTTGCATGTCAACGGGGGAAATAAGTATTTGATCCTCAAGCAAAATATGACTTAGTACTTGGTAGAGAAACCCTTGCTGGCAAGCACAGTGGGAAGACATTTCTTGTAGTTGTTTATCAAATTTGCACACATCTTGGGATGCATTTTGATCCACTATTCTTTACAGATTTTCTCTAAATGTTTAAGGTTTCTTGCCTGTTGATTGGCCACTCAAAGTTACAGCTCTCTCCGTGAATTTTCTATTGGATTAAGGTCTGAAGACTGGCTAGACCACTCCATGACCTTAATGTTCTTATTCTTGAGCCACTCCTTAGTTGCCTTGGCACTATGTTTGGGGTCATTTTCATGCTGGAAGTCCCATCCACAACCCATCTTCAGGAGGTTCTCATCCAAAACCTCATGGCCTCATCCATTGGCCCCTCAGTGCAGCAAAGTCAATCTGTACTTTTAGCAGAGAAACAGCCCCGAAGAATAATGCTTCGACCTCCGTACTTGACGGTAGGGACTGTAGTGTTCTTAGTGTCATAGTCAGCATTTTTTATTCCTCTGAAAACAGCAAGTCGAGTGATGACAAGGCTCAATTTTGGTCTCATCTGACCACAGCAGTTCATCCCAATCTTTCTCTGTTCATTGTCAAACCTCAGACAGGTCTGTACATGTGTCTTCTTGAGGAGGACAAGCCTTGCTGCGCTGAAGGATTTCAATCCATGCAGGCGTATTGTGTTTCCAATGGTTTGTTTGGTGAATGTGCTCCCAACTGCCTTGAGATCATTCACAAGCTCCTCCCGTGTAGTCCTGGGATGATCCCTCTTTTTTCTCATGATTATTCTTACTCCATGAGGTGAAATCTTGCATATACGGCCATTAATGGTTACTTTGTATTTCTTCCATTTGCAAATAATCACTCCAACAGCTGTCTAAAAAGTATAGACCTTTTATTTCTTTTCTCAATCTTGCCTCTCTGACTTTATCTCCAAAACATCTAACATGGATCGTCCCTCTGATGAACTCATTCTGCTACTACTACTACTACTGAGGATGATGATGATGATATTATTATTATTATTATTATTATTATTATTATTATAATAATAATAATAATAATAATAATAATAATAATAGATAATAATAATAGATAATAATGTTTTAATAGTAATCTATTTTAAATTAATAGCAAATTACTTTGTTGTAACACCTTACTTACATTGGAAAACAAAATTAAAAGTAATCTTGACCAGTTTAACCAATATAACCAATGTAGAGTACACAGTCCAGATCACTGTGCCATCTGTGGGAAAACAATTACTTCTCAAAATAACTGCAGTAAAAAAAAAAAAAAAAACTGGCAGTCTATAAAGATGCTGTTACAGAAAATTAATCAACACTATCTGAATGAAGGCTTGGACCGTGCTGTATTGTGTTTTAAAATATACTGTGTGCATTTGAGATAATCTGGGCATCATTCCGTATCAGAGTGGGCAACCAACAACATAAAAAATTGAAAACAGACCTTAGGAGAGGTGTGAGAGAGAGTGTGGGCTAGTGGGCTAATTGTTATGCTACCTAAGACATGTTTACTGGCCTCAAGTTCCTCAGGGATTTTCGTGTTGCATCGCATCAAGTAGCAGTTAAGTTTTTAGGTTAATTTTTTTTTGTCTCTCTCTTTTTTCCCCTACCCATAGTCACAACAGCCTGCCTCTCTTGAGGTCATCTCCTATCTCAAGCAACTCTTCTGTGATGGATTGGCATCATGTGCTTGTCAAGCGGCTTTATGCCACTCTAATGAGCAGCCAAGTCCAAGACACAGTCCAAATACTGCTTCTACATTTTAGGAAAAGCGCTGCAGTAAAATCTTCATTATAGTGTAAGAACTTTTGATGCTTCAGTATCTCATGAAAATGTTGCCACTGGGCCAAGGACTTGACTTCTTTTGAGTACTTTGTGTCATGCAATGTTAACACTTTGGGCAAGGCCTGCATGATATTACAGTATTTTCCTGTGGAGCACATTTATAGGAATAAAAAAAAAAGGCCCGGCAGCGTCTCTACCACCTAAGACGCTTGAGAGACTTCAGACTGCGTCACTACCTGTATGTAGAGAAACATCACTACCTGGTTTGGAAACAGCACCATGCAGACGAGCTCTACAGAGGGTGGTGCGATCAGCTGTGCGCACCATCCGCACCGAGCTCCCTGACCTGCACTCGATCTACAGCAAGCGGTGCTGGATCAAGGCCAGGAAGGTAGTGAAGGACCTCAGCCATCCCAACAATGAACTGTTCTCTCTGTTGCAGCCTGGGAAGCGATTCCGCTCCCTGAAGGCCAACACAGAGAGACTGAGGAGGAGCTTCTTCCCGCAGGCGATAAGGTTTCTCAACCATAACACAACACCACACAGGACTAATAACCATATTTTTGTAACATCCAACACTGACTGGGCATTCATGGCCACTTTGGACACATTCATGCACACTGCACTATATATTTATATTTTTCATCTATGGACCATTGCACAAATCACTTTAAATAAGACATTTCACAAAGTCACTTTTTATGCATATTTGCACACCACAGCCATTTAAAAATTCAAAATTTCTGTTTTTGACAAATTACTATTTCTATTTTCTTTTCAATATTTGTTATATTGATATTTTGCTTTTATATTGATATTTTGTTCAGTATATTTTACTTTTACTTTGTACAGTACATTGCACTAGTTAATCTTATTTTTCTAACATATTTCTTTTATTAAGTATATTTTACTTTTGTACAGCATATTTTACTATTTTACTAGTTAATTTTATTTTTTAACATATTTCTTTTATTCATTTTATTTCTTATGTATAAGCTTTTACTACTCTTTAAGGTCACTGGCAGTCGTACAAGCATTTCACTGCATATCGTACTGTGTATGTGACAAATAAAATTTGAATTTGAATATGAAGGACCGATTTTTTTATTAGGCAGTAACAATACTCAGTAACCAGCTTTTAGAAATCCAAATGCACATCTTTAGATACTAGAATGATTGCTGAAAATTAATAGCTGAAAAAATACCAAAAAATTATTCTAACCTTACTATCTGGCAAGCATGGTGTTAGACTTTTCACATATGCTTTAACACCTAATCATAAATTTTCAGGCTTCATACTATTAAAAACAATAAAGTGAAAAGATAGAGAGAGACAGAAAGAGAGATTTTATCACACTTTATTAGCAAAACAATGTTAAACTTATTTACATATTTTCCCTTTTTCTCGTTTGCTATTTACATATATACAGTTTTTAGTTTTTTTGTTTTTTAAGTAAAAGGACCTTTTTTTCCCTTCGTTTTTTTTTTCATTTATTTGCAGTCTTTTTTAAAGTTTTTTTTTTCCAGATATTGTACATTTCCTCCTGAGTGACAGAGGATGTTTGTTACTTATAGTTTTTTTGTTCATAGAGTAGAGTTTTAACGACATGTCTTTTCTCTACTTTGGATGGTTGATTTGTTCGTCAATATCCAAGGGTGTGTCTGGATCTGTGTGTGCTGTGCTGCATCCTGATCCTTGCCTCTCCTGTGTTGTGGTGCTCAGAGTCTCACTGCATGTTTTGCATTTGGTGATTTTCTCCTTGGTTTTGCTGCAGTGATTTCTTTCAGTCTCAATGGTGGTATGCTATTCTGTTGCTCCTGTATCTCTTTGGTGCAGATGTTGGGGGCGGGGTTAGATGTGGAGTCACCCTCAGCACTGGATACTGTACAGGTATTAGGTGATACACTTGTTCTGTTGACTGTAATTGCAGTGTTCATATAAGCGCTGGGTGCAGGGTGTGTTTCTGTGGTGCTGGTACTGTAGGTAGGATCCGGCTCCCTGGTCTCCCCACCAGTCTCAGAGGTCATGGTACCCCGCTCACTCGATCTCTCACTCTAAACTTGTAACTTTTTAAGTTTGTTTACTAGCACCGTTCACTTAATAGAAAAATGGAGTGGGAAACAATGGCAGTCTATCAAAAATTTGCAAGACACCAAACAGCCTTTCATGTGCTCTCCTTACACCCAGAACAGGCGTGTGATGAGAGACAGAGAGAGAGATAGTTAGATTAATATGGTCTACAAAAATCAGCAGAGAAAGCTTAACTAAAAACCAGAGGTACAGCAAAACCTACTGTCATGGATCCTTCAGTGACAGATGCACGTCCTAACTTTTATTCACTCCTCACTCACTATAACCACAAGCTCATTTGGCATGCGGTTTCCCCATTAGCAGGAATGTGACATGGCTGGTGGGTTAAAAATAGACTTTCTTGCCTCTTTAATATAGTTAAGGTAAGGAGAGTCAGAAGGAGCGTGGAATGAGTGGCGAGCTGAGCTAGGATTGGACTGTTAATGTTGAGGAATGATCATCACTGATCAGAAACCTGCTGAGGGTCAGCCGCCAAAGGACAGCACTGACTGCCTTTGCTTATGGCCAGTTTTGGGGAGTCAAAAATGCCGCTGCTCAAGCCGCTGTATAATGCCCTAGATTCTGGTTGGTTGCTGCCATTACTGGGTTGCCATGCTGGCTTGTTCGCCTGCCGCTGCTACTGCAGGATTGTAAGTATCCTTCTGGCCTTTTCTGGAAACATGCTGCTGACGATCTTGAGAGCCACCTCTTTCATACCCATTACATCAAACTGCCACTGCTGTCATTCGCCAGCCAAATGTCATCAGGCCCAATGGTCACTGCTTCTGATGCACTCTTGCACATTATTATTTAATATTATGCAAATATTTAATATTTATGCAAAAATATGCAATATTTTTTAAACTACTTCTTATTTATTCTACCCTAATTTCCCATTTTTCTAATTTTTAATAAAATAAAATTCACTTATTTAACACTTCACATTATCTGAGCCCAGTGACTGACCCACAGCTGAGAAGCAATTTGATGAAATGCAGTTCTAATGAGGACTGTCCTGGGTGCCCCAAGAGAAGAGATTTTGCCTGTGGTTCACACTCAGCAAAACAGAGACAGAACTGCACTTCCACACTGATGCCTTAAATTTTATCACATTCGCACAGAATGTTTGCCCAAATTCAATAAATCATCCACAACTTTACCTGAGAGAACACACAGAGAGCTTTCACACTAGCAGCACAGCATGCACATGCACCTGCCACCAGGTGAAGGGCAGTGAGTGACCATGTTATGCACACGCACATATACAGTACACACACTGACCACTATTATTATTATTTTATTTATTTATTCATTTATTATTACTCTTGTTTTCAATAGTTCGATATCTTTGACTGCAGAGCTAAATGTGTGTATTCTGTATTTTATATATTTATTAATTGATTTATTTAAATCAATTCATTTATTTATTGTTAATCTATTTTATACTATTCTATTTTTAGCTTTTTATTTGAATCTTTTTTCTATAATTTTTTTATACATTACTATTTTTTTCTCTTTTTTCTTCTGACTTATTTCCAACCTTTAGCAATACAATGTCCATATTTGTCATAAAGCACCTTTGACTATTGATTAATTTCCAACTTGGTACTCAGTACTGTAAATTCTGAGGTTAATTTGATTTAGAATTTTAAACAAATGTGCACTAAACAAATGCATAGTGCAGAGAGAAGAACTTGTAATAAGTGCGAGGATTTATAAATTTGTTTATAAAGTGCAGTCAATTTTTTTTTCTTCAGATTGCAATTTGTCATGCTTTTCTATGTTTGAGAAAATATCTGCCAATCACCTATGTCTAATTGAAAATTAAAAATGCTTGGAACTTACCCAGAATTCATTTGAGAAATGAGCTCTCAGAATTCATGAGAGCTGACTAGTAAATTATGGGTCCCAAAAAGCACTTCCAAAACAGATGCAATTTCATGCTGCTTTAACACTGAGAAAACTATTCTTAATGTATTTGCACAAAGCCATTCTCACTGTCTAAACTTATTTAGACCAAAATGCTGCAGCATTAATTCTTCTTTTTTTCCCCCCCTTTCAAGCTTTGTTCTTTTCTTCTGGTCTCCACACCGGGTCGTTTGATCAGATCTCCTTCCTGACACAACTCACCAATTTCTTCAGGCTTGGGACTGACACCAAGAATGTCCTGCATTACGTTGGCTGAATAGTATATTTGGGCATAGGGTTAAGAGCTATCAGGGCAACATGGTGGAGGTCTAATCATTCAAAATGCCCAATCAGTAAAATTAAATGTCATGACCCGCCAAGCAACAGCCCTGCCATGAATCATCTGCACACTCCAGTTCCATGATCCACCCCATTGCTTTCTTTCCACCGCCTCGTTCCCCACTCTGCACACCTGTACTAAATCTATAATCACCTCTCCCCCCTACTTAACTCGCACTCAAACCACACTTCCTCGCCAGATTATTGTGCACTCACCATGTCCAATATTCCAGCGTTCCGTCTCGTCTTGCCTTCTCGTTTCCGACCTCGCTTCGTTTCAATGACCACGTCTTCGCCTCACTTCACGGATCATTCGCCATCTCGGATCTTGTCGGTACTGACCTTTGGAACTGTTTCTCGACCACGAGCCTGGATCATGGACCTTCCCCCTACTCTCCGGCTTCGACCTCTGCCTGTTTCTCGACCACGAGTAATCCCCATGCATCTGCGTCATCTACGAGCCTGCCCGAGCTCAAGGTACACACGCCGCCTCTCTACACGGAGCTCATTCACTTCGCGCCGACGCTCCGCTTCCGCATTCCAAGCAAGCTCAAGTCACACACGCCGGCTCTCTACACGGAGCTCATTCACTTCGCGCCGGCGCTCTGCTTCCGCATTCCAAGCAAGCTCAAGTCACACACGTCAGCACAAGCAGGTTTCCAATCTAACGGTCACGTCTGCCTTGTCCACGGATTTAAGCCTGTCTTGCCATAATAAGTCTAAAAGCACCACTTCTTGCTCCTCATCTGCACTTGGGTCTACCACGGCAGCCAGGAACCGTGACAGTATAATCTGGCCAAATATGGACCCAGCAGAGATTACTCGCCTGAAGGGAGCATTAAAGAGTCAAGGAACTTTCTTGGATACTCACCAGCAGGAAATTCAACAGATAACGAACACTCTCCAAACTCTCACAGAGACCCTGATGTCACTCACCAACCAAGTGCAGCAAACGCACCCGTCCCCAGCACCCCCTTGTTTGCCCCCCCCTCATGTGGGTGCTTTCTATCGTGAGCCACGTCTACCGGCACCACCCACCTATAACAGGGATCCCTCCACCTGTCGTTCTTTTCTCTCAGTGCTCTCTCATGTTTGAGCTGCAGGCCTCCTCATTCCCCACAGAACGGTCAAAAGTCGCTTACATAATCACACTCCTCGCCGGAAAGGCAAGGGAATGGGGAACATCACTATGGGATGCACAGGTTCCCTGCTGTTTGACCCTCAAAGCTTTCACTGATGAAATGAGGAGAACCAGGCAGCGAACCAAATACTCCAGGGGGCCCGCTCCGTCTCTGACTATGCCATTGATTTTCGTACTTTGGCTCCCTCTAGTGGCTGGGGTGAGCACGCACTCTTTGATGCATTTTTTCACGGGCTTTCCGATTTAATCAAGGATGAACTCGCAGCCCGTGAGCTCCCATCTGATCTCCAGGGGCTATCTGACCTAGCGACCCGTATTGATGCCCATCAATGGACCCGGCAAGAGGAACACTATCAAGCTCCTAAGCCGTACACTCCGGCCGCCACAGGCACACCACATTCGTCCCCTGAACCAATGCACATTGACCGCGCACGCATCTCGCCAGAGGAACGGCAATGGCGAAGGGATGACGGGGCCTGTTTTTACTGTGGAAGGATTGGCCATGCCATAAGCAACTGTCCATTAAAGGGCCGGAACCCCCCGGTAATGCTGGGGACCATGGGGAACTCCAGCTTCATCTCTTTCTCAGATAAACGATCATGCTTTGCTGTTACACTAACCCACGAAAAGCAGTCTCATATCACATATGCCCTGGTGGATTCTGGAGCCGACCAAAACCTAATGTCCTCAGCCACGGCCTCTCAATTGGAGGTTCCACTTGTACGAGTCAGTCAACCGTTCAATGTTCAGGCTCAATGTTCAATGTTTCACAGATCACTCACCGCACCTCCCCTGTTACACTATGCTTTTCTGGCAACCACACAGAAACCATCACCTTCCTCATCGTGAGAAATGCACACGCCCCAATCATTTTGGGGCTTCCATGGTTAAGGTTACACAACCCCCACATCGATTGGGTAAGAATGAGCATTCTCGATTGGCACTCAACCTGCCACTCTTCGTGTCTACGCTCCGCGACCATAACCCAGAGCCGCTCCACGTTGCAGGAAGAGATCCCCAGTTTATCTAAGGTCCCAGTAGAATACCATGATCTGCGTCAGGTCTTCAGCAAGTCACGGGCTGTCTCACTACCACCTCGCCGACCCTATGACTGTGCTATTGACCTCCTCCCAGGCACCACCCCACCCAAAGGACGACTCTACTCCCTCTCTCGCCCTGAAAGAGAGGCCATCGAACAATATATTAATGAATCGCTCGCGGCAGGGATCATCCGCCCCTCGTCCTCCCCTGCCGGTGCGGGATTTTTTTTTGTGGAAAAGAAAGACAAGTCCCTCAGACCCTGCATCGATTACAGAGGATTGAACGAAATCACGATTAAGAACCGCTATCCACTTCCTTTAATGTCTACTGCCTTTGAGCTGCTCCAGGATGCCCGCATTTTCACCAAGCTAGACCTAAGAAATGCTTACCACCTGGTCAGGATAAGGGAAGGTGATGAGTGGAAGACCGCCTTTAACACCCCTACTGGTCACTATGAATACCTGGTGGTTCCATTCGGTTTAACCAACGCACCAGCAGTTTTCCAGGCACTCATTAATGATGTCCTCAGAGACTTCCTCAACATCTTTGTGTTTGCTTATCTCGATGATATCTTGGTCTTTTCTCGTTCACCAAGGGAACACAAGATCCACGTACGTCAGGTTCTACAATGGTTATTAGAAAACAAACTCTATGTCAAGGCTGAAAAATGCGAGTTTCACGTTGACTCCACCTCCTTCCTGGGATTCTCTATTTCACCTGCGGGCATTCAAATGGACCCAACGAAGGTCAAGGCAGTCACGGACTGGCCAGTGCCATCTTGTAGACGAGAGCTTCAACGCTTTCTGGGGTTCGCCAACTTTTATCGCCTTTTATCATTAGGAATTACAGCGCGGTGGCGGCCCCGCTCACAACACTAACCTTCACTAAGACCCCATTTAAATGGAATCCTCTGGCGGAGAAAGCCCTAGCTGAACTTAAGCACCGTTTTACCACGGAACCCATCCTTACCTTCCCAGACCCCTCCCTTCAGTTCGTCGTCGAATTTGACGCTTCTGAGACGGGAGTCGGGGCCGTTCTCTCTCAGAGGCCTCCCAAGGATAACAAACTTCACCCCTGCTCCTTCTTTTTCCCGTCGACTCACGGCCCCGGAGCGCAACTACAGTATGACATCGGAGACCGTGAGTTACTGGCAGTCAAGCTCGCCCTTCAGGAATGGAGACACTGGCTGGAGGGGGCAGAACACCCGTTTCTAGTCTGGACAGACCACAAAAACCTTGAATACTTAAGATCGGCCAAAAGACTCAACTCACGCCAAGCACGCTGGTCGTTGTTCTTCTCACGCTTCCACTTCAAGCTGTCTTATCGCCCAGGTTCCAAGAATGTCAAGCCCGATGCCCTCTCCCGGCAGTTCTCCACTCCTCAGGATGCACCCTCCATGGAGACCATCCTTCAACATCGCTGTCTTGTGGCCACTACACGACTGGAAGTGGAGAACGCAGTCCTTCAGTCCCTTGAACAAGAGCCGGGCCCAAGCAATGTCCCACCTGGGCTACTCTTCGTACCAGCTCGTCTACGCCCCCAAGTGTTGGATTGGGCACACTGCTCCAGACTAGCCTGCCACCCAGGGGTGACCCGTACCCTGTTTTTGATGGAACAACGCTTTTGGTGGCCCACTATCAAGGATGACGTCAGAAACTTTGTGGCATCCTGCGATACATGTTCTAGAAATAAGACTACAAATCGTGCCCCCGAGGGTCTCCTAAGACCCCTCCCGATCCCCCACCGTCCCTGGTCTCACATATCTATTGACTTTGTTACCGGATTACCATCTTCAGACAACAACACCTGTATTTTAACCGTGGTCGACCGGTTCTCAAAGTCTGCCCACTTCATTCCATTACCCAAACTTCCCTCTGCCAAGGAGACAGCCGAACTTCTAATTACCCATGTCTTCCGACTTCACGGACTGCCTACAGACATTGTCTCAGACAGAGGCCCCCAGTTCTCAGCACAATTTTGGAAGGGCTTTCTGTGGTCTTATTGGGGCCGCACCTAGTCTCTCGTCTGGCTTTCACCTTCAAAGCAACGGCCAAACTGAGCGGATGAACCAGGAACTCGAGAAATCACTGAGGTGCATGACGTCTCGCGACATTTCTTCTTGGAGCCGATTTCTTGGAGTGGTAAAAGCACCACTTCTTGCTCCTCATCTGCACTTGGGTCTACCACGGCAGCCAGGAACCGTGACATTAAAAAGCGATAAAAGTGATACCAGCAGCACTGATAATAGTGCCAGATTTAATTTAAATCACAGATTTGCATTAATTAGATCATTCTAATACATTATTGTTTCTGTACACAATGCCTTGTAAAAATATTTATACCCCTTAAACATTTCCCGATTTTTGTCACATTACAGCCACAAAAGTAAATGTATTTTAATTTAGTTTATTCTGATAGACCAACACAAAGTGGCACATAATTGTGGAAAGAAAAATGGAAGGAAAAAGATGGTTTAAATTTTTTTTTTTTTTTTTTTTTTTACAAATGCTGTAAATATCGGAAAAGTGTGGTGTATTTGTATTCAACCACTCTGCGTCAAGACTTTGTTGAACCACCTTCGCTGCTGCAAGTCATTTGAGGTACTGTACTGTATGTCTCTACCAGCTTTGCACATCTTAAATTTTTGCCAATTTTTCTTTGCAAAATAGCTCAAGCTCAGTCAGATTGGATGGAGAGTGTCTGAAAACAGCAATTTTCTAGTTTTGCCTCAGGTTCTCACTTAGATTTAGATCTGGACTTTGACTGGGCCATTTTGACAAATGAATATGCTTTGATCTGAACCATTCTATTGTAGTTCTCGATGTATGTTTAGAGTCGTTATCCTGCTGGTAGGTGAGACTTCACCCCAGTCTTAAGTGTTTTGCAGTATTTAACAGAGCACCTTCTTCCACATGTTTGCTGTGTCGCCCACATGTCTTGTCACAAAGTTCAAATGAGACCTCTTATGGTTTTCTTTCAATAATGGCTTTCTTACTGCCACATTTACATAAAGGCCAAATTTGTGGCGTCCATAACTAACTGTTTTCCTGTGGGCAGATTCTCCCACTTGAGCTGGAGCAAACTGCAGCTTCTCCAGAGTTACTATGGGCCTCTTGGCTGCCTCTCTGATTAAAGTTCTCCTTGGCCAGCTTGTTAGTTTAGGTGTACAGGCATGTCTTGGAAGGTTTGCAGGTTTGCCATATTCTTTGTATTTTCAGATGAGTAATTGAACAGTGCTCTGTGAGAAGTTCAAAGCTTGGGATAACCTGTAAACTTTTTAAACTCCACAACTTTATTCCTTGCCTGTCTGGTGTGTTTCTTGAGTTTCAGGATGCTGTTTGTTCACTAATGTTCTCTAACAAGCCTCCAAGTACTTCACAGAACAGCTATATTTATAGTGAGATTAATTTACACACAGGTGGAATGTATATACTAATTAGATGACTTCTGAAGACAATTGGTTCCACTGGATTTTAGGTAGGTGTAGAGTAAAGGGGTTGAATACAAATGCACTTTTCAGATTTTTATTTGTAAAAATAAATAAATAATAATTTTAAAGATTTCTCATTTTCCTTCCACTTTACAAGTATGTGCCACTGTATGTTGGTATATCACATAAAACCCCAATAAAATACAGTGGTGTGAAAAACTATTTGCCCCCATCCTGGTTTCTTATTCTTTTGCATGTTTGTCACACAAAATGTTTCTGATCATCAAACACATTTAAATATTAGTCAAAGATAACACAAGTAAACACAAAATGCAGTTTTTAAATGAGGGGTTTTATTATTTAGGGAGAAAAAAAATCCAAACCTACATGGCCCTGTGTGAAAAAGTGATTGCCCCCCTTGTTAAAAAATAACTTAACTGTGGTTTATCACACCGGAGTTCAATTTCTGTAGTCACCCCCAGGCCTGATTACTGCCACACCTGTTTCAATCAAGAAATCACTTAAATAGGAGCTACCCGACACAGAGAAGTAGACCAAAAGCACCTCAAAAGCAAGACATCATGCCAAGATCCAAAGAAATTCAGGAACAAATGAGAACAAAAGTAATTGAGATCTATCAGTCTGGTAAAGGTTATAAAGCCATTTCTAAAGCTTTGGGACTCCAGCGAACCACAGTGAGAGCCATTATCCACAAATGGCAAAAACATGGAACAATTCAGTTTCAGTTTTATTTGTATAGCGCTTTTAACAATTGACATTGTCTCAAAACAGCTTTACATAATCAAAAGAATTATTTAAGTTTGTATGGAATGTGAATGTGTATGAGTCAAAATGTTCAGATAGTCCCTGGTGAGCAGTGGTGAACTTTCCCAGGAGTGGCCGGCCGACCAAAATTACCCCAACAGCGCAGAGACAACTCATCCGGGAGGCCACAAAAGACCCCAGGACAACATCTAAAGAACTGCAGGCCTCACTTGCCTCAATTAAGGTCAGTGTTCACGACTCCACCATAAGAAAGAGACTGGGCAAAAACGGCCTGCATGGCAGATTTCCAAGGCACAAACCACTTTTAAGCAAAAAGAACATTAAGGCTCGTCTCAATTTTGCTAAAAAACATCTCAATGATTGCCAAGACTTTGGGGAAAATACCTTGTAGACCGACGAGACAAAAGTTGAACTTTTTGGAAGGTGCGTGTCCCGTTACATCTCGCGTAAAAGTAACACAGCATTTCAGAAAAAGAACATCATACCAGCAGTAAAATATGGTGGTGGTAGTGTGATGGTCTGGGGTTGTTTTGCTGCTTCAGGACCTGGAAGGCTTGCTGTGATAGATGGAACCATGAATTCTACTGTCTACCAAAAAATCCTGAAGGAGAATGTCCGTGTAACGTCCGAACCACCTCGGTCCTGGGGAGGAAGGTCGGGCTCGCCGGATTACTGAGCCGCCACTTTGTCTCCCCCTAGTGTGTCTACGTGCGTACTGTTTCCCCCCCCATGCAACATGATCTGCTTACAGATCAAGTTCACCTGTGTCTACCCCATATGTCTCACAATTTATTCCAGCCGAACCCATTACACCTCGTCTGTTCACCGTTGTGCCTCGTTCAATGTTGTGTTTTTTTCACCCCATGTCTTTGTGTTTTTTCTTCTACCCAAGAATGAGAGGAGTCTGCAGGCAGGAGCACGATTTATGGTTTTAGAGCCCTTTTGCCGAGGTCAAGTTCAAGGCTGACAAGGATTCAGCGCTGTGTGTGACGCAAGGTCTACGCGAACTGTTCTTTTGAGGTTTTTCTTGTGTGCTCCGCTAAGCCTGCCTGCAGACCCAGTCTGGGGGAAGCTACCATTATTATTTTGTGTGTGTTTCTTTTGGACTTTACTTTCAAGAAAAAGAAAAAGAAATCCTTTTTGTTCAGTTACGACCCTGCATCTGTGTTGTCTCCTTCTCTCTCTCTCGCAGTCATGGAACCCATGACTGAAGCCATGACAGTCCAGCCATCTGTTCATCAACTCAAGCTGAAGCGATCTTGGGTGCTGCAGCAGGACAATGACCCAAAACACACCAGCAAATCCACCTCTGAATGGCAGAAAAACAAAATTAAGACTTTGGAGTGGCCTAGTCAAAGTCCTGACCTGAATCCTATTGAGATGTTGTGGCATGACCTTAAAAAGGCGGTTCATGCTAGAAAACACTCAAATAAAGCTGAATTACAACAATTCTGCAAAGATGAGTGGGCCAAAATTCCTCCAGAGCGCTGTAAAAGACTCGTTGCAAGTTATTGCAAATGCTTGATTGCATTTATTGCTGCTAAGGGTGGCCCAACCAGTTATTAGGTTCAGGGGGCAATTACTTTTTCACAAAGGGCCATGTAGGTTTGGATTTTTTTTCTCCCTAAATAATAAAACCCCTCATTTAAAAACTGCATTTTGTGTTTACTTGTGTTATCTTTGACTAATAGTTAAATGTGTTTGATGATCAGAACATTTTGTGTGACAAACATGCAAAAGAATAAGAAATCAGGAGGGGGGCAAATAGTTTTTCACACCACTGTACATTTACATTTGTTCTGCATGGAGGACAAACTATTCATAGTATTATTTCTGTTCATACGGAAGTGGTCATGAATGGGGGCCGAGTTTGGGGCCGGTTTTAATTAGACGGCTCCAAGTAACACAGTTATGCTGTCTATTGTTAAGAATTTTACCAACCTGGTAGTGTAGTGTGTGACCATTATGACCAAATTGTCTTCTTTTGCAGGAGTCTGCAGCGACCTTTGTTCTGGGGTATGTTTGAGAATCTGTGTGAATGATACGCTAAACTGTCTACAGTGAGGTAGTGCACAAACACTTCGATCACTTACATTATGCATACGGAAAATTAGTTAATGGTAATTTTGCGACAATTGCATTGGGACAATGTAACATGTTAGTGTTTTGCTATTAATACCTTGCTATTAATAGTAATTATTATTGTTTTTGTATTTAAATATTTATAGAAATACAAAAAATTTAAAATACTGCCTGCAGAAGTATTCAACTGTTATATTTTTGTTATAATAATAAGGGTTCAGAATGATTAATTACAGGTTTCAACATCATAATGCAGTATCTAGCAACATAACTGTATTGTTCAAGTGTACCAGCACTGTAAAATTAATCATGCTATTTTTGTCAACCTTACCATTCAGTAACTACTTGTTCTCCATTTCATCCCACTGGCATGTTGACTAACATTAATTAAACTATGCTACCATTGGTGGCTCAGTGGTATGTTTCTCACCTACCTTGTAGAAGGCCCGGGCCAATTTCCAGGCAATGCCCAAACCCCAGCCACTGGATGCAGTGCTGAGCCCTAGCCGGGATAAAATGGGAGGGTTGCATCAAGAAAGGCATCTGGTGTAAAACCTGTGCCCAGCTTGTGTTCAGATAGGATAGTTCGCTGTGGCAACCCCTTGCCGGAAGCAGCCGAAAGACCAAGAACAACTTCTTACTATTTTGGAGTGTAACGTCACACCATGTGGAATCCTGGACCTTAACCCATTAGCTAAATCTGTATTTTTTTGTCATGAATCAAACCTGACTGTTGGAGCAGTGGTAGTTCAGGGAGTTATGCCACCAAGAATCTTAAGCCTGGCAGTTAAAGCCCCATCTCCATCAGGTTGCCATTGAGTAAGGATCTTAATTTCTGCTACAGGGGCATCGTTTCATGGCTGAACCTGCCCTCTCACCCCACCAATGCTGGGATGTGTGAGGAAAGAGTTTCACTGTGGACTAATGTATAAGTGACAAATAAAGACTAAGTGTAATGGCAGAACACTACAAACGAATTTAGAATAATATAATGATGCATCCTCCAGGGTCTGGGTTCGATTCCCCGGCCAGGCTCGATTCCCGTCTCTGTGTGCATGGAGTTTGCATGTTCTCCCCGTGCTTGGTGGGTTTCCTCCGGGTACTCCGGTTTCCTCCCACAGTCCAAAGATATGCAGGTTAGGCTAATTGGCGTTCCTAAATTGCCCGTAGTGTGTGATTGGGTGTGTGAGTGTGTGTATGTGTGTGTGCCCTGCGATGGATTGGCACCCTGTCCAGGGTGTACCCCGCCTAGTGCCCGAAGTCTCCTGGGATAGGCTCCAGGTCCCCCGCGACCCTGAACACAGGATTAAGCGCTATAGAAAATGAATGAATGAATAATGATGCATAATAATTATCATTTTCTTTAGGGGTGGTAAGATAAAATTTTGGGATGCTTGAGCACTCCTTAAAAAGGTCTAAAATCCCATATGCCGTACAGGATCCAGCCCTAGCAATGTACATAATTCATTGGCAAAAGAATATTATTTTGGCTCTAGTGAATAAAAATGTTAGGGTTTTTTTTTCCCTGCAATGGTAAAGCAAAGACTTGAGGGTAATACAGTATTTGCTCTGCAAGCCATGGACTGCTGAGCATTCATTAATGTCAAGACTGGCTCAGCTTTAACATACAGTTAGTATGCAACATAACACAACAACTACTTAAATACAACTAATTAAATTATTGAAATGATTGAATTTAATATGCTGATTGTTTTTCAGGTAAAATACTTTAAACAGACAATCAATCAATCCTCCGACATGGTGTCATGCAGGCCACATAACTGTCCATCACAAGAACAGGGAGCATTTTGACCAATCTCACAGCAACTAAAATAAAATCTCTTATAGCAGACTATTGTTAGTATCTGTCGTTGATGGGTTAAGAGTTATTTAAAAAATTTAAAGGGAAATTCCAAAGTCCATACTACAGTCAAAACAAGCATGATGAGCTGATAAATATAATATTGTTGCTTAAATAATGATACATTTGTGCACTGATAAGCCAGAAATGCCTGCAGAATATATGTAAATTTTGTTAAACATTAAAAAAAAAATTGTTGTGGATGATTTGGTTAATTTTACAAGTGTGACGCAAAACTGAGCCAGAGGATAAAATTGAGAAGTAGCTTTATTAGAACTGATCCACCGTGAACCATTTCTATGGGCAAACATGATGAACAAACAAAACAATATTAGGAGAATCCACACTTCATAGATCACAAAACTAGCCTACGGTCTGAACAAGAAAAAATACTGTATATCTCAATATGGGAAAATTTTTGGAAATGGTATTTATGCATATTAACATAATAAAAAGGTAATTATAGATGTTTATTTTCAATTAGCCAAATCTTAAATGATAAATGATTTAAATGTTAAATAATAAGTGGTGCTTGCAAAGCGAAGCACTGCTATTATTATCTCATAGGCTTATTATACTTTAATACCACTTTAATACCATATTTCTATATTTTTCTATATTTTTGCAATATTTTATTATGCCCTTATGCACAGTTAATTTTACAAATTTTACTAGTTAAAATTATTTCTTTAGTATTTCCTTTTTATTGATTATTTATTTTACGTACAAGATTTTATTTTCTTATTTTCTTTTTCTTTAAGGTCACTGGCGGTCGTATAAAAGCATTTCACTGCATATTATACTGTGTATGATTGTGTATGTGACTAATAAAATTTGAATTTGAATTTGATATTATTTTATTTATTATTATTATTATTATTATTATTATTATTACATACTAAATTTGGCACATAATTATTCCCATACCATTTGTCGTAGACCCATGAAAGAGATGTCAAATCAAGCTTATTCGGGAGAGAGGAGCTATGACTTTTCTAAGGGGTCCCATTAAAAAAAAGTCCCATAAACTTAACATTGAGACCAATTTTGACAGATTCTAGCACTGAGAAAGAATTTGGTAGAAATGATAAATTTACCAGATTTGAAGAGGCTTGCAAGCTGGTTTCAAGAAGAGGGTATAAGTTGTACCCCTGGGTCACAAGAGAGAATGTAATAGCAATATTGGGCTTAAATTAATTCTTTAAATTGGTCTTTCTGGAGGGCGGCACGGTGGTGTAGTGGTTAGCACTGTCACCTTGCACCTCCAGGGTCCGGGTTCGATTTCCGGCCAGGCTCGATTCCCATCTCTGTGTGCATGGAGTTTGCGTGGGTTCCCTCTGGCTACTCCGGTTTCCTCCCACAGTCCAAAGACATGCATATTAGGCTAATTGGCGTTCCCAAATTGACCATAGTGTGTGAGTGAGTGTGTGTGTGCTCTGCGATGGATTGGCACGCTGTCCAGGGTGTACCCTGCCTTGTGCCCAGAGTCTCCTGGGATAGGCTCCAGGTCCCCGCGACCCTAAATACAGGATAATGCCGTATAGAAGATGAATGAATGGTCTTTCTGGATGATGGGGCAGAATAGATCAGCTTACAACTTACTGTAACAAGGATTAAAATTCTACTTACTGTACATGGTCAAGTACATAGTCTTGACATATATTTCAATTTGTCGTGAGGCCCTACATTAGGTAGCCTCTGTGTGCCAACATAAAAAAAGAAGTTTTGACAACACTCAATGGAAAGTCCATCACCCAGTACAATAGAAAAAGATGTAAAAGATTTACACAAGTCAGGAATGTCTTTAGGAGGTAATATTAAAAATCAAAGATCAATTTATAAGATTGTACCTAAGTAGGTGTTATCAGAAGGGGTAATCACTTTGCCAAGGTCTGGAAGAAAGAAAGATCTGTCATCTTCATCTGAGAGGAAATTGTTTTGAATCGCCTTGAACTGAAAGCTGCTGGAACATTGGTTTCACTGTCTACAGTCAAGCAATTTTATACTGTCAAAGACTGTAAGGCTGCAGTCCAGAAAAAAGTCCCTACTCCAAAATGGACAAATTTAAGCTTATCTAGAGTTTTCTATGAGAGGCAAAGATCAAGACCAATTAAGATCATTCGAGCGCATAACTGGGAATATACAGTCATGTTCAAAATTAGTATGCCCTCTTTTACTTGTTTTTTTACTGTGTATTTATAATGTAAATAATAAATATAATCTAATACCTGGTATCAGTCTTAGGCAAATCAGACTAGCAATTGTGCATTAAGGCCAAACATCTCCACTTTGGTCTCATTTGTCCATAGGACATTGTTCCACAAGTATTTTGGTTTGTTCAGATGCAGTTTTGTGAACATCAGGTGTGCTATCTTGTTCCCTTTCAAAAGCTACGGGAACATCTTTTTGTGTTGCCCGGTTGTGAAGAATGTGTGTATCAAACACTGTACATTTTTGGCTTATATAACCTCGGTCAGGTGACGTCATCTGATGAAGTGCACCTGCAGGCTATGAATAGGAGTGAACCGGAAACATCCTCAGATCTTTCTGTCTTCAGGACTGCTTTGTGTTTGCGTGTGTGTCTACAAGCAAATTTAAGAAAGTGTTTAACTCACCGACATGGCAGAGTTTCAAGCGAGATGTGTGCCTCCGTGTGATAAACACTCTCCCTGAAGCTACTCTCCGCAGGCTTCAGGGAGAGTGTGAGCACTGTGACCTCCTCCCAATTAAAGTGCTTTGCACGCGGCTCACCTTCCTTAAAGAGAAGCCGCAAGCCGTGGCGCATTCCTGGGGCTCACATGCAGATCTGGCAGACACGCACAAGACAGAATCTCCCTTCCTTTCTCTTGCCAGATCTGGAAATTTCTTCGTCCGCTTCTCAAGCACGCACCAGCATTTCTTGTGAATGGCCAGGAGAGACATCTCTGAGAAATAGGCACCTCAGAGCGCTCCTCTAGTGATGACAGAGCGTATGAGGAGTTACTCGAAGTAGTAACGTGTGTGATCGAGCGGCTGCATATCGACTGGCCGCAAGAGCGAGCTTCCCCCAAGCGCTTCAACATCAGGATATCATCCTGGCTCATCTCCGTTCCTTAGGATTGAGACTCAACGCCATGAAAAGCATGCTCTTTCCTGTTCAGAGGACAACATATTTGGGTATCGCATGGGATTCGATCACAATGCGGGCACAGCTGTCTCCTGCTCTTGTTGAATCCATTCTCAACACTCTCAACACTGAAGGAAATCAAGCTAGACCACAAAGTGACTGTTCATCACTTTCAGAGATCTATAGGTCTCATGGCAGCTGTGTCCACGGTGATACCTTTGGGCCTTCTGCAAATGAGAGCATTTCACTCGAGGGCCAATACGCAGAGGCAAATAAGGGTTACTCACCAGAGGCTTCATACCCTTTCTATGTTGTTTAGTACCTAGAGGAAACCCACCAAGTATGGGGAGAACATGAAAACTCCAAGCACACAGAGACGGGAATCGACTCTGGCCGGAAATAAAACCTGGACCCTGAAGGTGCAAGGCGACACTAACCACTACACCACCTTGCCTCAACACAAAATACGGATTTCAGGACACCACAATCAATTATGAAAAATCAAGAAACCATCTACAAACTTTACAAACAACCTACAAACTATTACAATTCACCTTTGAGCAATTTGAGCAGACAGCTACAATTTAAATTCTCAACCATAGGCATTGTGGAGAGTGTTGTCCACAATTCCTAATTGGTCATCAGAAAGCTCTTTCATCTATATGGATAAAAAAAAAGAAAAAAAAGGAGAGTGGAAAATACCAAATTAAAGAAGTAAAGGCTTTGGAAGATTCAAGAAAATGTGCCAAACTCACATAGTTGTTTGCAGCAGCAGCAAGCCCAGATGGTTGACACAGCTGCTTACATGAAGGTGCATGTTACTATAGCAATGACAATTACAGTATGTGAGTATTTTAATGCAAAAAAATACAAGTGCTACAGTATTTAACTAATGAAGAAATGTCAGGGGCTGTTGTTGCAGTACAGTTACTAAAGAGCAATCACAACGGTTGGACACAAAATTAAAAAAAAATTATTTACACGCGCACACAGTCACAATGTTATGTTAAATTTACACGCGCTCATAGATGTTGACTATAATGGCGCTTTTCCACTGCATAGTACGGCATGGCATGGTTCAGTTCAGCTCACTTTTGGGGGGTTTTCCACTGGGAACAGTACCTGGCACCTGGTCCTTTTTTTAGTACCACCTCAGCCGAGGTTCCAAGCGCGCCGAACCGTTACCAAAATGTGACGTGTAAACTCTGCTGGTCACTGATTGGCCGGAGAAAATCGTCATCACTGAACTTGCGACACGAGACACAACAGAACCGCTATATTTAGCACAGCCAGCGAAGGATCGGACGCACCTTTTTGTATTAACCAAAAATCGCTGTTTCGTGGTTTATTACAGAAGTACAGACATTCCTCTCATTGGTAGCCGAGGAGCAGATCCAGTGAGAGCTTGATGGGGCGACGCAGAATGAAAAAGTTTTTCAGGAGGTCGCTAAGCTCTTGGCCGCACACGGCTACCATCGGACTTACAAACAGTGTAGGGACAAGTTAAAAAAACTGAAGAGCGACTACAGAAGTAAGTAGAAGTATTACAATGATGTCACGGCAATAGAGGCGGGGCAACTATCCCGCCCACTCTAAAGCGGTACTAAACTGCAGTGCAAGCACAAACCGAGCCGAACTGAGCCGAACCAAAGTGAGCTGTACTGAACTGTGCTGTGCCGTACTACTGTATGCAGTGGAAAAGCACCATGAGACTGTCGCACGCGATATTCTTATAGTCAACGTTATAGTAGATATTCTACTACTTTAAATTAAGCAAAACTTACAGCATGACAACCTGCAATTTCAACAAAGCCCATCATTTCTTCATCTTAAAGCTAATTTCAGTTGACAGTTTTCTAATTTCAGCATCGAGCGGCTGCATATCGACTGGCCGCAAGAGCGAGCTTCCCCCAAGCACTTCAACATCAGAATATCATCCTAGCTCATCTCCGTTCCTTAGGATTGAGACTCAACGCCATGAAAAGCGTGCTCTTTCCTGTTCAGAGGACAACATATTTGGGTATCACATGGGATTTGATCACAATGCGGGCACAGCTGTCTTCTGCTCATGTTGAAATCAATCTCAACACTCTGAAGGAAATCAAGCTAGACCACAAAGTGACTGTTCATCAATTTCAGAGATCTATAGGTCTCATGGCAGCTGTGTCCACGGTGATACCTTTCGTCCTTCTGCAAATGAGAGCATTTCACTTGAGGGCCAATCCGCAGAGGCAAATAAGGGTTACTCACCAGAGACTTTGTACCCTTTCTATGTCGTTTAGAGCCTGGTTTCTGACTATGGGTCCCACTCTAGGTCCATCTTGTCGTCGCAAGATGCTAACGACAGATGCTTCCCTCACGGGATGGGGTGCGGTCTTAGATGGCTGTCCAGCCCAAGGGAGCTGGAGAAGTGATTTTCTTGCATGGCACATCAATTGCCTCGAAATGATGACTCTATTTCTGGCCTACCATGTCCTAGTGCAGGTGGACAACACTACGGTAGTCTCGTATATAAATCTCCAGGGCAGGCTGCGCTCGTGCCGCTTGAACAAGCTAGCACACCAGATTCTTCTTTGGGCACAGGACAAGTTCCTGATTTACATTCGCCTTTCAAACCACTAGAGTCAGCGCCCGAAAGGCTTCTGACTCTCAAGATTATTTTTTTATGGCCATTAGTTCTTTGAAGAGAGTTAGAGATCTGCAGGCTTTGTCAGTCTCCCCATCCTGCCTAGACTGGGCTAGTCAAAGCTATTCTGCATCCTCACCCGAACATTCTTCCGAAAGTTCCATTCTCAACCATGGACCCAGCTGTCCTCCACCTTTTACAGCTCCGAAGCAGGAAAGACTTCACTTACTGTGTCCAGTACATACTCATCAGATTTATGTCCATCGCACTAGCCAGTGGCGTACAGTAAGTCAGAGCAGCTTTTCATATGCTACGGGGACCACAACTGGGGGGGCGGCCACCACTAGACAAACGCTGTCACATTGGGTGAGAGATGCTATTGCCCTAGCCTACGAGGCACATGGTCACACTTCGCCACTAGGAATCAGGGCTCATTCGACCAGGGGGATTCAAATTCAAATTCAAATTTTATTCGTCACATACACAGTCATACACAGTACGATATGCAGTGAAATGCTTACACGACCGCCAGTGACCTTAAAAAGAGAATTAAATCTTATAGTAAGGAATAAATATGAATAAAGAAATAGGAAAATTTTAACTTAACTAGAATAAAAATAGAAATAAAAAAATAAAAGTATACTGTACATAAAATGGAAATAAAAATAGAGATATACTGTACAATAGAGATTTTCTTTTAAAATTGAAATTTGGTGGAGGATGTATGGTGTGCAAGTAATTTGCATGGAAACATGTGTTAAGGTGCCTTATTAAAGTGACTTGTGCAGGGGTCCAGAATGTAAACATAAACATAAATATGAGTTCCAATGTCAGGGTAGATGTGCATGAAAGTGTCCATAGTGTCCGTTGACGTTAACAGGTTGTATTAGTTCTTAGTATTAGGATTGCCTCATCTATTGCGCTGGCAAGAGGTGTGTCCCCTTGCAGCAAGTGTGTGATGCGGCAGGTTGGTCCTCTCCGCACACATTTGTTAGATTTTATAATTTGGATGTTCATGCTACTCTGGGCTCACAGGTCCTCGAGTCAGCCTCCAAGAGCTAGGTCTGAGACCTCCTTGGATATTATGCACACAAGAAACACAACCCTGGGGGCCCAGACACTTGCAATGTGGCGGCGTTGGTATGTCCATTCCCATAGCATTTCCACGCAGCATCGAGTGTAGCTTTTGAAAGCGAACGTCTCGGGTTACTTTGCTCGAGAATGAAGGAGAATTCTCCTTTGAAGGAGAATGTCCGGCCATCTGTTCGTCAACTCAAGCTGAAGTGATCTTGGGTGCTGCAGCAGGACAATGACCCAAAACACACCAGCAAATCCACCTCTGAATGGCTGAAGAAAAACAAAATGAAGACTTTGGAGTGGCCTAGTCAAAGCCATGACCTGAATCCTATTGAGATGTTGTGGCATGACCTTAAAAAGGCGGTTCATGTTAGAAAACCCTCAAATAATGCTGAATTACAACAATTCTGCAAAGATGAGTGGGCCAAAATTCCTCCAGAGCGCTGTAAAAGACTCGTTGCAAGTTATCGCAAACGCTTGATTGCAGTTATTGCTGCTAAGGGTGGCCCAACCAGTTATTAGGTTCAGGGGGCAATTACTTTTTCACACAGGGCCATGTAGGTTTGGATTTTTTTCCTCCCTAAATAATAAAACCCCTCATTTAAAAACTGCATTTTGTGTTTACTTGTGTTATCTTTGACTAATAGTTAAATGTGTTTGATGATCAGAAACATTTTGTGTGACAAACATGCAAAAGAATAAGAAATCAGGAGGGGGGCAAATAGTTTTTCACACCACTGTATATAATCAAATACTACATTATTTGCAACATGTTTGTTGAATAAAGTTAAAATTATTGAAATGGCATTTTTACATAAAGAAATTAAAGAATAAAACTATGTATTTAAATTGCTTGTCAGGTGTAATGAAATCAAAATGAAACCTGAATGTGTAATGGTGAAATGTACTTCTGTTGAGAGACAGCATAAAAAGATCGTCTGGTTCACAGGTGCTGAGTGAAAATCATTGAACTTCTAAAATCCTCAAACTGAGTTGGATCACTTACCTTCATTATTGAGAAACAGCTCAAAAACAGATGTCTGATTTTTGGTCTATGGTAACATTTGTTTTCATTTTTTGAAAGCACCTGTTAATTGGGAAAATTCCAAATTCATTCTAAGTACTTTAATAAAGCATGTTAAGATAAAAAATATATAAAATATATACAGTATAATAAAAAATATTGTTTTATAGATTGTATATGAAAAACAATGTTTGCGAACCACTACTACTACTACTACTACTACTACTACTAATAATAATAATAATAATAATAATAATAATAATAATCAACCTGTATCTTTAACAATGTTTTAGATACATTAAAGCATAATGTGCTTAAGGCATATAAGGCAAAGAATATTATTTCTTTCTGCATGCAAAAAAAGTGATTTAGACTAGATTCATAGCATGAGTTTCCCTAATAACTTAAGAGTTCCAAAACTAGAGATGTTCCGATACCATTTTTTCCCTCCCGATACCGATTCCGAAACTTGGGCTCAGGGTATCGGCCGATACCGAGTACCGATCCGATACCTGGGTGTGTATCTGTACTGTGTGTGTGTGTGTGTGTGTGTGTGTGTGTGTATGTGTGTGTATATATATATATATACATATATATACACATACGTACATTATATATATATATATATATATATATATATATATATATATATATCCACAATTTCTTTTTTAAGTAAAATACTACTAGCCCTGTGTAACGGGTTCGACCCTAAGTGCACACGGGCGACAGCATGAAACACGGACACGAGGCGAGGTCTTACAGGAAAAAGGGTCATTTATTTAGAAAAATGGGGAAGGAAAGGGTTAAAGGCTCTCTGCGGTCTTTTCCCCTTCGGCGGCAGTGATGCGAAGGCGGGCTCTACGCGGAAGTGAAGGTGCCGCGGGAGCTCGCGCAGCTCGTGCAGCTCGTTCACGCGCTCCTCTCGCGGAGATCAAAGGTGCCCCCCCCTTTTTAAAGTCTCTGGGGCGCATCACATCGTCGCAAAGTCCAGCTTCCCAACAGTCAGACCCCGAGCTACACTCCCCGCTGTGTTTTATAGCGCCGATAGCTCATGGGCCGTTGCCTGATTCTGCGGCCCTGCTACTTCACATACCTAAAGGGGGGGGAGGCCGCCTAACTAGTGAGTGAGGAGCAATATCAATTTGGGCGCACGCCGTGACACTCTGTAAGTAAGCTAAGCTAGCAAAGCTAGCGGGCATAAATAGGTTATGTTTAGGAAAATGGTATCGGATCGGTACGTGGACCCAAGTACTCGCCGATTCCGATGCCAGCTTTTTTTGTGGTATCGGCAGCATTTCCGATACCAGTATCGGAATCGGAACAACCCTATCCAAAACTCACTTATTCACTCACTCACTCATCTATAACACCTTACCCACTGGGTTGCAGGGGTCCTGCTGGGGAGTCTATCGGAATGAGGCAGGGTACACCCTGGATGGGGTGCCAATTCATTTGGACACACTCACATTCACACACTACGGTTACGTTGGAATGCCAATTATAGCCCAATCTGCATGTCTTTGGACTGTTGGAAGAGCCTGGAGTACTCTGAGGAAACCCACTAAGCACAGGGAGAACATGCAAACTCCATGCACACAGACCCTAGGTAGGAATCAAACCCAGATACTGTACAGTGTTAATCACTATGCCACCATGCCCCCGCTCATAATCTTAAATCAGAAAATCGGTTTATAGGACATCTACAAGTCCAGGAAATTGGACTTAATGAAAAAAATGTTGAGCTGTCTTATATATGATTGGAATTTGTCAGAACAGCAAAAACAGAACACATAACACAGGTCAGAACACATGATGGCAGCAGCATGTTTAACTTTTCTTTGGTCTCCCTTTCGCTTCTCTGACTCATACCCTTTACACAGACCTTTAATGGATGTACTTGGCTTTTTTAATAAAAGTTGTTTAAAGTTAGTCATATTTTTACAATCCTAATAATATGTTTATGTCCTAGTATTAAATATGTTCTGGACAGTTAGATTTCATTCAAATGGTTAAGTGCCTTGTAGGAAAGCACAAAGTTGAAGGTGCCTTATTTAAAAAAAAAAAAGGCAATAGAAACTGAAGAAGAATGTATAGAAAGTGTGCATAAATTTTACATATTTCCCCTCTACAGCATTAAAGAAAGAAAGAAAAAAGTTTTTCCTATGTAGTGTTTCTAAGCTGATTACTGGCCCTTCAGGTTAAAATTGCTGCTCAGAAACATATTTCGTGTAGACTACTTTGACAAGTTATATTACTTGAAAATAAAGGTTGCTTAGCCAAATTATCTGGCATAGTTTCTATTTTAATGGTTATTAATGCTGGCTGGTTTCATAATTTCTAGACCTGAATGTCCTTTTAACCTGATAAGATTTGACAACATAAAAACTTTAGATTTAACTCTAATTTTCAGAGCAGGAATTAATCGTATCCCTTACTGTCCACACCAGGACAGGTGGTGACAGGTCAGGTAATTGCTTCTATTTAAATAGTATAAAAAAAGAGCCTTTTCTTGTTCTGAGGTAGACATTCTGTTTAAACACACGCACATGTGCTTACACACACACACGCACACCTACACACATGCACACACACACCTACGCACGCGCACACACACACCTACGCACGCGCGCACACACACACACACACTTTTTGAAAAGCCAATTCAGAAATTCAAGGCAAAGTAAATATTAACTTGATTTGTCAAGACATTTAATTCTTGACAAGATGGTTCTTGGTTTCTCTTTGCGATAGCATGACTAAAATTACCACCTGTGAAATGGTACTATATACTTGCGATTATGACATAACATGATGTAATCACCCACAACTCCACTACAAACATACCAAATTCATGCTGAATTGCTACAAAAGCCTTTTCTATATTCAGATCTGCTTGCTGAACTATCCTGACTATTAAGTAGTTGGGTGTGCAGTGTTGGATTTATAAGTATGGAAATACAAAAGTTTTCTGGTTTCATGCGAGTAAAAAAAAAAAGAAAAAAAATTGTATGTGTACGAAAACACATAGCTTTTCACACACATCAGACATGCTCTCATGTGCAACAAAGTCTTTTTAATGCACACCATGTAATTTGTGTATTTTTAAAAATATATATATTTTTACATATGTGACCATACAGTACTGTAGGTACTCAACTTACAGAATACAGAAGCTATGAAACTGCCATGGATACTTCTGTAACAGCACAATGCATTATATAGTCCCTAGTATAACATAATAATGAAGCTGTTAAATGCAGGCAGTATGGTGGTGTAGTGGATAGGACTGTAGCCTTGCTCCTCCAGGGTCCAGGTTTGATTTCTGCCTTGGATCTGTGTACATAGACTTTGCATGTTCTCCCCATTCTTGGTGGATTTCCTCTGGGTTTTCCAGGTTCCTCCCATAGTTGTGGGTCATGCATATTAGGTTAATTGTCTTTCCCAAATTGTCCATAGTGTGTGAATGTGAATGTGAGGTGTTTCCCAATGGAATGGCACCCCATCCAGAGTCTACCCCAGTTCATGCCCCAAGTATGCATGCCCCCCACAAGTTGAAACTGTATAGATGATGAGTGAGTGAGAGAGCATTCAGTAGTTTATTACACACGTTAAGAATTAGGTTTTTATGAGGATTCTGGCAGTGTCATCGTCATTACCGCTTAATCTCATATTCAGGGTCGCGGGGAGCCTGGAGCCTATTAGGGCACAAGGCAGGATACACCTTGGACAGGGTGCCAATCCATCGCAGGGCACACAGACATATACTGTACACACTCACACACTCATTCACACACCATGGGCAATTGGAGAACACCAATTAACCTAACTAACATGTCTTTGAACTGGGCGGAAACCGGAGTACCTAGAGGAAACCCACCAAGATTGGAGAGAACATGAAAATTCCATGCACACAGAGACGGGAATCGACTCTGGCCGGGAATCAAACCTGGACCCTGAAGGTGCAAGGCGACACTACACTAACCACTACACCACCTTGCCTCAACACTAAATACGGATTTCAGGACACCACAATCAATTATGAACAAACCATCAACAAACCATCTACAAACTTTACAAACAACCTACAAACTATTAAAATTCACCTTTGAGCAATTTGAGCAGGCAGCTACAATTTAAATTCTCAACCATAGGCATTGTGGAGAGAGTTGTCCACAATTCCTAATTGGTCATCAGAAAGCTCTCTCATCTATATGGATTAAAAAAGAAAAGAAAAAGGAGAGTGGAAAATACCAAATTAAAGAAGAAAAGGCTTTGAAAGATTCAAGAAAATGTGCCAAACTCAAATAGTTGTTTGCAACAGCAGCAAGCCCAGATGGTTGACACAGCTGCTTAGATGTCTATTTCCATGAAGGTGCATGTTACTATACTGTAGCAATGACTTTTATGTGAGTATTTTAATGCAAAAAAATATAAATGCTACAGTATTTAACTAATGAAGAAATGTCAGGGGCTGTTGTTGCAGTACAGTTACTAAAGAGCAATCACAACACTTGGACACAAAATTTAAAATAATAATCTACACGCTCACACAGTCACAATGTTATGTTAATTTTACACACGCTCATAGATGTTGACTATAAGACTGTTGCACGCGATATTCTTATAGTCAACGTTATAGTAGATATGCTACTACTTTAAATTAAGCAAAACTTAAATACAAAACTGCAATTTCAACAAAGCCCATATTGTCTTCATTTTAAAGCTAATTTCAGTTGACAGTTTTCTAATTTCAGCATCAAGGCATTTTTAAAACATTTCTAAAATATGGCCTAATGTGTTAATAAAGTTGTAAATGTCAAAACAGCTACTGAGAAACCATTAGGTTGTAAGTAACTTCACTTCTTCGAGTGTTTTGAGAGATGAGCACATTTTTAAATACATTTTAACTTCATAAATGAGCGAGGTCTTGACATACGAGTAGTACGCATGCACTTTGTCTGCTGAGCATCACGTGATCACAACTGAGCCAATGGTTCTCTCTCTTATGCTGTGGGATAGTGGGTAATCATCTCCCATGCTCAGTCATGTGCAACACTCTTATAGTCAACATCCATGAGCGTGTGCAAGTTTAATATAACATTGTGACTGTTTGTGCACGAAAAAAAAAAAAAATTAATTTTGTTTCCAAGTGTTGTAATTGCTCTTTAGTAACTGTACTGCAACAATAGCCCCTGTGAAGAGAAACGTTAAAAATGCTGTAGCAGTGCAGGAGATACATCTGTTTAATCTGTAGTCAAAGTCATCCTACACAGTAGCCCCCCTCCTTCTCCTCTCCTCTCTCCTCAGCCATAATTCTTTTCAGTGGTAAGGTGCAGGTTCATTTGTTTTATTTTTACTTTATAATTTTAATAATAGGTGGCGCGGTGGTGTAGTGGTTAGCACTGTCACCTTGCACCTCCAGGGTCTGGGTTCGATTCCCCGGCCAGGCTCGATTCCCGTCTCTGTGTGCATGGAGTTTGCATGTTCTCCCCGTGCTTGGTGGGTTTCCTCTGGGTACTCCGGTTTCCTCCCACAGTCCAAAGATATGCAGGTTAGGCTAATTGGCGTTCCCAAATTGCCCGTAGTGTGTGAATGGGTGTGTGAATGTGTGTATGTGTGTGTGCCCTGCGATGGATTGGCACGCTGTCCAGGGTGTACCCCGCCTAGTGCCCGAAGTCTCCTGGGATAGGCTCCAGGTCCCCCGCGACCCTGAACACAGGATTAAGCGGTATAGAGAATGAATGAATGAATGAATGAATGAATTTGAATAATATTATAATAGATATTATTATATTATAATACTATTATTAGAAAAATAATATTAATTATTTTATATGAATATTTTTGGTTGTAACAAATTAGTTTCCATTATTGCTTATGGAGAAATTCACTTTGATATATGAGTGTTTTGAATTACAAGCATGCTCCTGAAAAAAAATTATGCCTCGCAATCCAAGGCTTACCTGTACATTGAAAGAATAGATTTATAAAAGTGTTTCTGTTCATATCTAAATTGCCTTAATTACATAATTTGAATAATTTGCATATGAAATTAGCTTAGTCTTATACTGTATTACACATAGTAAAATAAAATAAAAATGAATTAAAATTATTAAATGAAAAGCATTGAAAACTGATACAGAGAATATATAGCCAAAAGGGTGATTTGTGATAAATTATGTATTTAATTTAGTATCAATAATTTATTAGCTGGGGTGGCATGGTAGTATAGTGGTTAACACTGTGTGTATGTTCCGGGTGATGGATTGGCACTCTCTCAGGGTGTACCCTGCCCTTTGGGATAGGTTCTGGGAGAGAGTCCAGACCTCCCTGAGTGACAGTGGGTGAGAATTTGTTGGTTGAGTTTTAAATTGTAGTCATTTTGTAGTGAGTAATGGGCAACAGACTGGAACAAGAAAAAATGTTGAGTTTTGTTACACACAACAAACTATACAGCACATATTTTACATCATTATTAGCCTACTCCTCTATAAGGTTTAGGTTTACTTTTGTAATTGTCAACATCACCTAATCATAGTACACACATTATCAGTGCATTGTCTGACTGCATATCCATCCATGGTCTCAGTGGAGAACAAGATAGAATAAATGTAACTGAACATAATAAACACAACAGCTTGCTGCACTGTATGTGCATCTTATGTCTCTTGTATACAAAGCGCTCAAGTCTCTTGAGTGTCATCTTTGCTAAACTTTCTATTTAAAAAAAAATTTGTACTACTGATACTATAGCAGAAGCAAAAGAGAAGCATTGATTTGGTCTCCCCCACTGATTTTTAAAAGTATATATTATAGTGTGCACACAACATCCAAATCACATACTGTACTGTAATGTGATTTCACACATTATTCACACAATATTCACACACTATTTCACAGACTGTCTACGTATATATGTCAAGTTATCTGGGACTTTGCACATCAGCTTCTGCTTCAAACTTGAAAAAAGCCATTAGCCAACTACAGGGGACATGAGGATCAACTCTGGAATCACTTTTTAATTCTTGTGTCTGACAGCTTTGCAGGTTACACAACAATTGTTCAAAGTAGATTCAACTAAGTGGTCGATAACTATCAGTGTCCCTGAGATGACCAGCAGCCAATGCGCTTCCCTGTCTCACATGTTACTGATGGCAGTCTCTTACACGCAGGTTCTTATACACAGACCTTATATTTACACTTATACTGTAGTTACTATCATAGTTACATCATAGTAGAGACTGTGAGGTGGCGATTCTCTGTTACAGATGGTGCTTGTATGTTGAGTCTGTACCTTTCCTCCATTAGTGACTATGGGCTGATGCATACTGTGATGTCATACTCTGATCGTGTTACAGTTGTTCCTTATCGAATGACCACTTATTACCATCACATATTTTAGCTTTACAGTATATGATGCATACTGCAGCTACGGTTCCTAAATTCTGCAGAAAATGCAGTGGCAGTAACAGAGTATAAAAGTGCTTTGTCTTCACTTCAACGCTCTCCAGAATTATTTTTAACACATTTCACAGCAGCCTTTATTTTGCCCAGCCAGTGGTTTTGCTTTACTAATCGTAGACAGAAGGAAGCAATGTGGTTGGCTTTTTAGGATGAGTGTTTTTCTATGTAATGCGGCTGATCCATGACTATGGAAGGTCAAACTAAAAGTTTTGTAATCCATGTATGCCAGAGGAAAATAATGTGCCAGAATCAGAGAGTATTGCTGGCATACTGTGCAGTTATGAAAATTTCTGTGAGAGCAAATATGATTTAGCATTTTCCTTTGTAGTGACACTAGCTATGGCACTTGGTAGACACTTGTATCCAGACTTTTAATATACCAAAAAGTAATAGAATTGTAGGAAGTTATAGTATTGTAGGAAGGAAACAATAGGATTTCTGAAGAACACAAACCAATTATGTAAGAACAAAACCCAAAGCAGTGTGATGTTATAGCAAAATAATAAAAAAAAAATTCATCACACCACACCAAAAGAAATCATTAAAAGTTGTAACTATTTTTCTTTTTATTTTAGCACATTATTGACGATTGCAACTTGTGTTAATTAACAGACCTAAATGTTGAACAACAGCTTGCCATGTTACTAAGAAACTAATGCATTTGTTAAATTTTCTCTAATTTTGGTGACATTTACATGACATTGCAGCTTTATCTCTGTTACAAAGCTGATGGGTGCTGACTCAAAGCTGGCTCAACAGTTTTTGTATAACTCAATCTGCTTTTTTGATTAATAAAAGAACTGTAGACAGCAAGGATGGATAGATGGATAGAACGAAAGAAACAATGGATCTTGCGTTTAAAATTCATTCACAATACATATATTTTTTATTATATATTTTATTTATTTATTTTACTCATGAAATAGTAGGGCACTGGTGGCTCAGTGGTAGGTGTTTCGCCTGCCATGCGGACGGCCCGGGTTCGATTCCAGCCAGTGCCCACACCCCAGCCACTGGATACAGTGCCAGTCCCAAGCCCGGATAAAATGGGAGGGTTGCGTCAGGAAGGGCATCCGGCATAAAAACTGTGCCAAGTTGTAGTGCGGACTGGATATTCCGCTGTGGCGACCCCTTGTCGGGAGCAGCCGAAAGACCAACAACAACAACAGACAGCAAGGATGAAATAGATTATACTTGGAAAACAATTTGTTGTAAATGGGCCTATTATGTGAAATTTATTTTAAACAGTCTTTAAGAGACTATAAATATAATATAAAAGAAATATTGTACTGATTTCTTGACCACTGGTAATGGTTAAAAATATATCACTTTTCTATTTTCCTTCTGCAAACTTGTGTTTTGAGTTACAGTAAGCAATATACATTTACAGCATGACAAAAAGCATTATTTTCCTTTGTTGGGTGCTAACAAAGTAATATGAACATCAAAATCTCTCTTTTTGTTTCAATGAAATGAAACTTTACTGAAAATGTTTCTACAGAAAATTGTATATGACATTTCGCATCAGACTGCGTTCTGAATAACTGACAATATTAAAGTACATTAAGTGACTTTTTCTTCTGGCATTGCGTGACTGGATTACATCCTGAAGCTGTAAGTGTTGCTATTTTTTTGGGTATGTTCACATTACCAGTCAACCATCATGACATACAAATCAGATCTGATCATATCCTTAGTACATGGTTTGGATGTACAGTACCAGAGAATGTGTTTTTCTGTGACATTTACTTGCTATTAATAGTTACTAATATCATCTAGTTGAACAAGTAAATAAGATCAAGGTTTTAATGAGGCCACCAAGAATTTGAATACTACAATGAACACTGTTTAAACTAAAAAACCGTCGTGAAGAAAAGTCTCAGATCCAACAGAACTGTAGAATGTCAGAGAATACAAACAGCACCAGGGTGAACAAGCAGGTTTCCTAAGCTGCTAATAAGTGCTCTATAAAAAATCACTCTCCCTAGCAAATTTCATACAAAGGGTCTTTTTACATTTGATCATGTTTATCAATGTTATTGATGAAACAGAGCTAAATTCAATGGCCTATATTTTTAAAAGCTTAAGAATGGTAGGTTAGCAGAAGGGGCGTGTTCCCAGATTCTTCTTCTTCTGAAGAATTCCCTTGCATTGCCTCTAGCAAACATTAGAAAGTGCAGTTAGAATCAGAATCAGAAAGAGTTTTATTGCCAAGTACGCTTGCACGTACAAGGAATTTGTTTTAGTGACGGAGCTTCCAGAACAAAAAATACAAATGACAAGACAAAAACAGCATGACACAAAAAAAAATAAAATAAATAAATAAAAAATAATAATAATAATTTAAATGGTTGACATCAAATGGAGTACGATGTGAGATACTTTTAAATAAGTTACATAAATATCTGAAGTCTGTGGTATTTTACAGGATATTGCACAGTGGTATTGTACACAATATTGCACATATATTTATTGACCGTTAGAATGATGTTTATCTGTTAAGGAGGTAGATTGCCTGGGGGAAAAAACTGTTCTTATGCCTGACTGTCCTGGTGTTCGGTGCTCTGTAGCGTCGACCCGATGGCAAAAGTTCAAAAAGAAGGTGGCTTGGGTGTGAGGGGTCCAAAGTGATATTCCGTGCCCTTTTCTTCACTCTGGATATATACAGTTCTTGCAGCGTGGGCAGGGGAGTGCCAATAATTCTTTCAGCAGTCCGAACCGTCCTTTGTAGTCTTCTGATGTCTGCTTTCGTAGCTGAGCCAAACCAGACAGTTATTGAAGTGCACAGGACGGATTCAATGACGGCTGAGTAGAACTGTGTGAGCAGCTCCTGTGGCAGGTTGAATTTCTTCAGCTGGCGAAGGAAATGCAACCTCTGGTGGGCCTTTTTAACAATGGAGTCAATGTGAATGTCCCACTTCAGGTCCTGAGAGATGGTCGTGCCCAGGAACCGGAATGACTCCACTGCCGTCACAGTGCTGTTCATGATGGTGAGTGGGGGAAGTGCAGGTGGGTTTCTCCTGAAGTCCACGATCATCTCCACTGTTTTGAGCGTGTTTAGCTCCAGGTTGTTGTGACTGCACCAGACAGCCAACTGCTTGACCTCCCTTCTGTATGCAGACTCGTCACCGTCCTGGATGAGGCCGATGATTGTAGTGTCATCTGCAAATTTCAGGAGCTTGACAGTGGGGTCTGTGGAGGTGCAGTCGTTGGTGTAGATGGAGAAGAGCAGTGGAGAGAGAACGCATCCCTGAGGGGCTCCAGTATTGGTGGTGTGACTGTTGGACATGAATTTTCCCAGTTTCAATAGCTGCTGCCTGTCTGTCAGAAAGCTGGTGATCCAGTGACAGATAGAGCTAGGAACAGAGAGCTGGTTTAATTTGGTCTGAAGCAGTGCTGGGATGATCGTATTAAAAGCTGATGAAAAGTCTGTGAACAAGACCCTTGCATAAGCCCCTGGTTTGTCCAGATGTTGAAGGATGAAGTGCAGTCCCATATTAACTGCATCATCAACAGACCTGTTTGCTCTATAAGCAAACTGCAGGGGGTCCAGTAAGGGTCCTGTGATGTCCCTCAGATAGGCCAACACCAGTCTTTCAAATGACTTCATGACCACAGATGTTAGGGCGACTTGTCTGTAGTCATTAAGTCCTGTGATTTTAGTTTTTTTTGGAATGGGGATGATTGTGGAACGTTTAAAGCACAAAGGCACTTCACATTGTTCCAGTGATCTGTTGAATATCTGTGTGAAAATGGGCGCCAGCTGGTCAGCACAGGATTTCAGACAGGCTGGTGTCACGCCGTCTGGGCCTGGAGCTTTCCTTCTCTTTTGTTTCAGAAAGATCTGGCGAACATCCTTTTCACAGACCTGGAGTGCAGGGGGGGAAGAGAGGGTGGTTGTCAGAGGTGATAATGGTGGTGTAGAAAGAGGGTTAGGACAGGAGTGTGGTGTGAGACTGGGAGTTTCAAATCTACAATAGAACTCATTCAGGTCATCAACCAGTTGTTGATTCCCTACAGAGTTGGGGGATGGCGTCTTGTAGTTAGTGATGGTTTTCAGGCCTTTCTACACTGAAGCAGGGTCGTTTGCCGAAAACTGGTTTTCCAGTTTTTTAGAGTAGCTCCTCTTAGCTGCTCTGATCGCCCTTGTTAGTGTGTTCCTGGCCTGGTTGTACAAGATCCTGTCCCCACTCCTGTAGGCATCCTCTTTGGCCTGACGAAGCTGTCTGAGCTTTGCTGTAAACCATGGTTTGTCATTGTTATATGTTAAAAATGTCCTGGTAGGGATGCACATGTCCTCACAGAAACTGATGTAGGATGTTACAGAATCTGTGAGCTCGTCCAGATTGGTGGCAGCAGCTTCAAAAACACTCCAATCAGTGCAGTCAAAACAGGCCTGTAATTCCTGTTCTGCTTCACTGGTCCATCTCTTTACTGTCCTTACTACAGGCTTAGCAGATTTAAGTTTTTGCCTATAGGTTGGGAGAAGATGAACCAGGCAGTGGTCAGAAAGTCCTAAAGCTGCTCTGGGGACGGAGCGATATGCATCCTTTAATGTGGTGTAGCAGTGATCCAAAGTATTTTTGTCTCTGGTGGGGCATGTAATGTGCTGTTTGTATTTAGGCAGTTCACGTTTGAGGTTTGCTTTGTTAAAATCCCCAAGTATAATTATAAGAGAGTCCGGGTGTTGTTGCTCCGTGTCTGTGATCTGAGCAGCCAGCTGTTGCAATGCTGCGTTCACACACGCTTGTGGAGGGATGTACACACTCACAAGAATGAACGAGGTAAACTCCCGTGGCGAATAGAAAGGCTTGCAGTTGATGAAATATGCCTCTAGATCAGGACAGCACATCTTCTTCAATGGTGTCACATTTGTACACCAACTTTCGTTGATGTAAAAGCATGTCCCGCCACCTCGCGATTTCCCCGTTGATTCTGTGTCGCGATCCGCTCTGAACAGCTGGAAGCCCAGCAGGTGTAGCGCGTTGTCCGGGATGGCTTCATTCAGCCAGGTTTCCGTGAAACACAGCGCGGCAGAGTTTGAAAAGTCCTTATTTTTCCTGGAGAGCAGGAAAAGTTCGTCCATTTTGTTGGGTAGAGAGCGGAGATTCGCCAGATGTATACTCGGCAGCGCAGTTCTAAAGCCGCGCTGTCGGAGCTTGACGAGCGCGCCGGCTCTCTTTCCCCGCCTGCGCTTCTTAAAGCATTTAAACAGCGCAGCTGCTCCGCCGGTTACAATGTTCAGTAAAACATTTGAAAAATCGAAAAGTGGTTGAAAATTGTGTGATGTGTCCTGCTGAACGTTCAGCAGTTCATCCCTGGTATAAGTTATTACGTTTGAGAAACAAAAAACAGGACAAACTAACAAAAACAGTAAGACTAATGGAGAGCTCCACACTGATGCAGCCATCCGCGGCGCCATCCAAACATTACGCCATCCAAACAATGTTATGCAGGTTAGCAATATTAAGTTTGGGATTAGCTCTACTACTACTACTACTACTACTACTACTACTAATAATAATAATAATAATAGGCAGACCTGTGAGTGAGTTGCAGTAGTCCAGTCATTAAATAACAAAGAACTGAACAAGGATCTGAAGAGCCTATGTCGAGAGAAATAGACAAATTCCTTTGATGTTATAAAGAAGGTACGGTTAAGGTTAGGAATGTGTGGGGGGAAAAAACCTTGATTGTCCAGAAGTTACCCCCAGGTTGCCATGTCTGTGACTGAAGGAGCAATCTAATTGTTGTCAAGGGAGATTGTAAGATCCTGAAAGGGGGATGAATCACCTGGGAAAGAACAGCAGCTTGGTTTTGCTGAGATTAAATTTCAGCTGATGAGCTGAAATCAACAATGAGATGTTTGCCAGACATGCTGAAATATGGGTGGAAACATGAGTGTATGAGGGAGGAAAGGTAAGGATTAGTTGTGTGTCATCTGCATAACAAGGGTATGAAAAGCTATGTGAGGATATGTCTTCACCAATAGACAGGGTGAAGAGGACCAAGTAATGAAACTTGTGAGACACTGGAGATTCTTCATGGAGTAGATGTGGGTCCCCTCCATGTCACTTCATATGACCAGTCTTCTAGGTAGGAAGTGAACCATTGCCACAAATTCCAGGGCTTGTAAGTAAAGAAGGAAAAAACTTGCAGCTGAGAGGTTTGAAAGGATCAGGACAGGTGACAGGTTAGCTGATCTAGGTGCATGGAGCTTCTCAATGACAGATATAAGGGAAGTCTCTGTGGAATGTGCCACTGTGGCAGTGGGCATAGAGCCAGTTCCTCTTACTACCTCACAGCTCCTTGCTTGACTCAAAATGGGAGCACTCAATGTGTGCTCAGTGCCATTGCCAGCTCCACTTAGGGCAAGAGAGGGGCGGAATGACCTAATTCCCCACTGCTGGCAACTATTTATTAGCTACAGTGCTGCTGTCATGCATGGGATATGAAAGGGTCATAAAAGCTCAGTCCAGTGAGTAGGATATATACAGTGTATGGTTCATATCTTTTTCCTGTCTCCCAATACTGAAAGTAAAAATTAAGAATAAAAATTCTGTGGAAAGGGAAGGTCTGAAGTTTTGAGGAATGGATTGGGGTTGGAGTAAAGGTCTGCCAGATTGTTGCTATTGTTGTAGCAAGGATATCATATCAAGTCAGAAAAGATGGAGCAGGACAAGTTGGTGGGTTGAGTAGTGAAAATAAGATACTGGGGAGCTTGCAAGGATCATGTACTGAAACTTTCAGCTTTTATTTGTGTAAGGCAGTTTTAGCAGAAGTCACTTCACAAGAGAATTTGGAGAGAAGAGCATGAGTAAAGGATATCATCAATGAGTATCATCAGCAGTGATTTCATCAATCTTCTATGTGCGGTTCATAATTCTCTTCTATTGATGCACAAGACATCAGATAGCCAAGGAGCAGGACAACAAGTCTTGCTTGGTTTAAAAGAAAGAGTGCATAGGAGGTCCACAGATATGGAAAGAGAGGTGAGAAAAGTATCAGTGACTGTCTCTAGTGGAAAAGAAGAGAAGGAGTCTGGGAGGGATGATAGGGTACAGGAAGACACAGAGGAAGGAGAGACACAGTGGAAATTACTGTGCGTAAAAGATAAATTTTGGTGGTTGACTTTAGGCAGGGTAGGAAGGGTGATGGTGAATGATAAAGGTAATGATCAGATTTATGAAGAAGGACAACAGTGATATCTGTGGACAGTGGCTGGGGAAGGGTGGCAGAAAACCAGGTCAAGGGAATTCCCTCTCTTGTTAATGGGACGGCAGCTGTTTAAATTAAATGATAATGAGTTAAGAAGATGGTGGAGGAATGGGGACTGGAGCAGGTCAAAGGGACAGTAAAATCTATAAGACCAGTGAGCGGAGTGTTCTCAGAAGGTAAATGTCTAAGAAGCATTTCCATTTAATCAAGAAAGTTTCCTAGAGGATCAGGAGATCAATAGGGGAGGTTACCTTAACAGCATGAAATTCAAATGATAAAAAAACTGAGATGAGAAACTGAGGGGGAGAGATGTGAAGCATCATTTCCTAGTCAACCTTAGACCTGTACCACCACCTCTGCCAGTTTCTCGTGGAGAATGAGTGAATGCATAGGCAGAGGATATGACAGGATATGTGTAGCTGAGTTCCCTTTCAAAAGCTACACTCGATGCTGTGTGAAAACGCTATGGGAACATCTTTTGTGTTGCCGGTTGTGAAGCATGTGTATATCAAACACGCCATATTTTTGGCTTATATAACCTCGGTCAGGTGATGTCATCTGATGAAGTGCAACTGCAGGCTATAAATAGGAGTGAACCGGAAACATTCCTCAGATCTTTTTGTTCTCAGAGCGTATTGTGTTTGCGTGTGATGTGTGCAAATGAGTTTAAGAGTTTTAACTCACTGATATGGTGGAGTTTGTTAGGAGATCCGTACTTCCACAACTTTGTTTCGGAAGCTTCGCGAGCGGCTTGCATTCTATAAAGAGAAACCGCGAGCCGTAGCACATTCCTGGGGTTAAACAGTGAAATCTGTCAGGTGCGCACGAGACGGAAGTTTTCCATCCACTTCTCAAGCACGCATCTGCGTTTCTTGTGAATGGACAGGAGAGACCTACTCTCGCTTTCGCGGGTAAGTAATGCATGCAATCGAGCGATTGCAGATGTTTTTTCCCCCTAGCAAAATTTAGATGACAGGTTTCTGTTGGGTGGCCGGGGGGAGGAGCCTCAGTGATGTTCTCTCTCTCTCTCTCTCTCTCTCTCCCTCTTTTTTTTGCCGCCTTCATGACGAGTTAACTCTTTCATGGAATAAACCTTATTCAACCTTATTCATCTTATGACATCTTCCCTGGTGGGGAAAAGCTTTCAGGCAGCTGATCAGGCTGGTGCTCTACTGCTCACCATGACGGGTTTTGCAGGCTGACCTGATGAAAGACTTGAGCACTGGTGGAGATCTCCATGATAAGGCACTCCTGGAATTACGCCGAGCCACAGGCCTGTCTCTTTGTGCAACAAAGCAGATGGCCCATGCTATCGGCCGTTTTTATGGCTGCGATGGTGTTCCCCGTAGAGTTACATGTGGCTAAATCTCACGGGCATTAAGGATAAGGATCGTGCATTCCTCCTTGATGGCTTCCAGCCTGTTTGGAGACTCCGTCCCCACTAGGATCAGGAGGCGAAATTATATGAAGAAATTCCTTCTCTGCCGTGCTTAAGAATTGGGACTGTCAGCCACCCAGTCCCGACCGGGTCTGACTCTCGCGAGGCGTGGAGCATAGAAAGAGATCATTACTGTTTGAGCCGGCACCCCCTCGTAAGACTGGAGTGCGGCACGCAGCGCTTCGCAATCCGCCTCAAAGAAGTCCGACCTACATACTGTCTTCTTCACAAAGAAGAAGTCCTGAGGCTCATTCGCCCAGGACCATGGGGGTGGCTTCCCCCGGGGAGGGGCGCATAGAATTCCATTCAAGGTTGAAGTGTTCTCCCTGGCACCCCCAGGAGGTCGGTGTTCATGCTCCGCCACCACTGGTGTTTTGGGCAACACCGGTTTACAAGTTCTTCTGTCTTTTCCTACCATGTTTCAGAATGCCGAACATCTAAACCCAGGTGTGTGACAGGTTCACAAAGCTTGACTGTCAAAGTGATTGTTCTCAAATCCAACCAGGGTATTGGTTTGTGACAATTGATCTGAAGGACACCTATTTTCACATAGAAATATTGCCACAATACAGGAATTTCCTGAGGTTCGCTTTCGGGGGCGATGCTTACCATTATCAGGTCCTTCCATTTGGCCTAGCTCTGTCACCCGCACATACAGGTATACAAAATGCATCCGTATTATGTACGACATAGGCGACTAGCTGATTCTGGCTCAGTCACAGAAGCTAGCGCCGTGACAAAGGTATGTCGTCCTAGCTGATCTTGATTCTTTAGGATTGAGACTCAATGCCATAAAAGCGTTCTCTTTCCTGCTCAGAACACAACATATTGGGTGTCACGTAGGATTCGATCGCAATGCGGGCACAGGTGTCTCCTGTGCGTGTCGAATCCACTTCCAACACCCTGAAGGAAACCAAGCTAGGCCAGAAAGTGACTGTTCATCACTTTCAGAGATTTTTAGGTCTCATGGCAGCTGCAACCACGGTGATACCTTTGGGCCTTCTGCACATGAGATTGTTTCAGTTGTGACTAAAAGCAAGGGGATTTTATTCAGGGCCAATCCCCGGAGGCAAATAAGTGTTACGCGCCAAGGGCTTCGTACCCTTTCTATGTGGTTCAGACCCCAGTTTCTGACTCTGGGTCCCGCACTATGTGCATTTTGTCATTGTGCAACGCTAATGACAGACGCTTCCCTCACGGGCTGGGGTGCGGTCTTAGATGGCCCAAGGGAGCTGGAGAGGCCATCTTCTCGCGTGGCACATCAATTGCCCCAGAATAATGGCTTTATTTTGGCCCTGAAACACCTCCTCCAGCAGTTGAGGCTACCATGTCCCAGTGCGGGTGGACAACACTATGGTTGTCTCGTACATAATCAACAGGGCGGACTGTGCTCGCGCCGCTTTAATAAGCTAGTGCACCAGGTTCTGCTTTGGGCACATGAAGAGTTCCTGTCCCTCAAGGCGATTTACATTCCAGGGCATATGAAGTTGGGAGCCCTGGAAACTTCACGCACTAGAAGAACATATGTCCTCAAGGTGAGGGTATTTGAAAGTGGTGAAACATGTAGACCCAGTCTACTGCTGAATTGTTTCAGTGCTGGAGTTCTGCAAGAAAAGTTGCCCTCTGGCTTATGCCCTAGCACCCTCAATGTACGTAGCTGCTATTTCGGCTTGTCATGTTCTGACTGATGGGGTCTGGTTGACAACCCTTCAAAACCTGTCTGGCTTCTGACCCTTAAGATGTTTTTTCTTATACTGTAGTTACTTCTTTCATGAGAATTGGAGATCTGCAGGCTTCCCGTCCTGCCTAGACTTGGCCCCTGAGCTAGTCAGAGCTATTCTGCATCCTCACCCGAACTATTTTCATTCTTGACTCAGAAAAATGAATGGATGCGGGGTTTGTAACTTGCAAGTTTATTTTCTCATTTAACTAAATCAAATTTCATCATAAAATAAAACATGTTCAAAGAAAAGCCCATAAAGTTATGGATAATGACAAATGATCAATGAAACATATTTTAAACAAAAAGCAGCAAACAGCTGGACATCGGGACGTAGAGTGTAAGTACGATGCGTTAGCCAGGCAAGCGCAGGTCTGAGCAGGTCAAGAAGGTCCATAATCTGTTGCCTTGAAGGCAAAACCTTTTTTTTTTTTTTTTTTAAATAGCGACCTCAGGGAAAATATGAAAAAGTTTTGTCTAAAGGAAAAATTTACATGACCTGCACGGTTCCACGGATGGCGCCGTCTTTAGTTTAGCACAACAACACGCTGTATCGCTGCCAAATTGTTTGCCACCTGTTCAATATTAAAAGTGATTGCCAATTTTAATGCATTATTCACATTATGAAATAGGCTAATTAAAAGTCACTCTATTAGTTCTGATATCAAATAAAAAAAATTCATAAACAGGCCTACAGTATATTCCATCATTAATGCGACTAGCGCAGGGGTGTGCAAACATTTTGATTCGTGGGCCACATTGAGTTGTAACATTTGACAAAGGGGCCGGAACAGGAGCAGATAGATGGCATGCTTTGGTCTCCACCATACATTATTTTAGAAACTCGCCTTCAGACAGTGGTTTGCTGGCCTTTGCTATTTTAAATGAAAGCATAAAACTGACCTTGGTACTTAACTCTTGAATGGCAGTTCGACGGTGAAAAACGTCTCGGGTTACATTTCTGTAACCCTGTTCCCTGAAAGGCGGGAACGAGATGCTGCGTGAAAACGCTATGGGAACCAGTTTGTCTCGTTGCCGGTCGTTGAAGCATGCTGTGAAAACACGCCAAAGTTTTTGGCTATATATAACCTCGACAGGTGACGTCATCTGATTAGATGTAGGTGCAGGTTATAAAAACAGGTGAGCCGGCAACAACCTCAGATTAATTTGTCTGAACAGCCGTCTGGTCACGTGGTAGTGCGGCATTGCGATTCAGCATCTTTCAGGGAACAGGGTTACAGAAATGTAACCCGAGATGTTCCCTTTCAAGGCTACACTCGATGCTGCGTGAAAACGCTATGGGAACGAGAACACCAACGCCGCCGCACTACAGGTGTCTGGACCCTAAGGTTGTGTAGCGTGTGCGCACAAAGCCAAGAAGGTCTCAGAGCTATGCCTGGGCAGCTAACTCGGGGGCAGTGAGCCCGGAGTAGCATGAACATCCAGATTTATAAATGTAAGAAATGTGTGCGGGGAGGAACCAACCCTTCGCGCCACACAATTACTGCAGGGGATACCTCCTGCTGGTGAGACTGGGACGATCACCCTGGTTGGGTGAGGCCTGCTTCCCAGAGGCGAAGTGAACCCACGCGCCTCATAGGAGAGGGCAATATGCATCTCTCACCCAGTATAGTGGCGCTCTGACTTACGCCACTAGCTGATGCGGTGGACGTGAATCTGAAGAGCACATACTGGATAGTAAGTGAAGTTTCTCCTGACCCGAAGCTGTAAAAGGCGGAGGACAGAAGGCTTCAAACAATGCAGCTAAGAAAATCCTGTGGGTACTAGGGCACAAGCCCAAGGACAAGCTTTTCCTGCAGAAGCTCCAGCACTGAAACATTTTGGCAGTGGACTGGGTCTACCTGCTTGGCACACACTTGTTGCAGGGGAATACCTCTTGCTAATCCAATAGCTGAGGCGATCCCCTGGTTGAATGAGCCCTGATTCCTAGAGGCGAAGTGAGCCCACGCGCCTCATAGGAGAGGGCAATAGCATCTCTCATCCAGAGCATGTAGAAGTTGCTCTGACCTACGCCACTAGCTGATGCGGTGGACGTAGATCTGAAGAGCACAAGCTGGACACAGCAAGTGAAGTCTCTCCTGCTCCGAAGCTGTAAGCGCGGAGGACAGAAGGCTTCAAAAGCAATAGGGTGCCTGTTGGGTTTATAGAGCTTTCGGAAGATAGTTGAGAGAGGATGCAGTTACGCACATCCTGAAAGTGCTAGGGCATAGACCCGAGGACGGAAACTCCAGCACTGAAACAATTCAGCAGTGGACTGGGTTTACCTGCTTAGCAGACACTTGCTGCAGGGGAATACCTCTTGCTAGTGCAATAGATGAGGCAATCCCTTTGGCTGAAAGAGCCCTGATTCCTAGAGGTGAAGTGAGGCCACACGCCTCATAGGAGAGGGCAATAGCATGTCTCATCCAGAACATGTAGAAACTGCTCTGACCTACGCCACTAGCTGATGCGGTGGACGTAGATCTGAAGAGCACAAGCTGGACACAGCAAGTGAAATCTCTCCTGCTCCGAAGCCGTAAGCGTGGAGGACAGAAGGCTTCAAGAGCAATAGGGTGCCTGTTGGGTTTATGGAGCTTTCGGAAGATAGTTGAGAGAGGATGCAGTCACGTACGTCCTGAGAGTACTAGGGCACAGACCCGATGAGGGAAACTCCAGCACTGAAACAATTCGGCAGTGGACTGGGTTTACCTGCTTAGCATATACTTGCTGCAGGGGAATACCTCTTGCTAATGCAATAGATGAGGCAATCCCCAGGGTTGAAAGAGCCCTGATTCCCAGAGGCGAAGTGAGCCCACGCACCTCATAGGAGACGGCAATAGCATCTCTCATCCAAAACATGTAGAAGCTGCTCTGACCTACGCCACTAGCTGATGCGGTGTACGTAAATCTGAAGAGCAGTAAAAGGCGAAGCATATCTTAGAAGGCAAGAGGTCCGCCTTGCTACATGAAAATCTCTCCCTGACTACTTCGGAGTGGGGTTACCATTCCCCGTGTGTCAGAGATAGACTGGACAGTACTACTGCTCCCGCATCCATGCTGGAATGTAAATCGCTCTGAGGGACAGGAACCTGGTGCGCTAGCTGTTAGCGGCGTGAGCACAGTCTGCCCTGGCGATAATATATGAGACTGCCATAGTGTTGTCCACCGCACTAGGACATGGCAGCCTCTCAACTGCTGGAGGAAGTGCTTTAGGGCCAGAAATAGAGCCATCATCTCGAGGCAATTACTGTGCCATGCGAGAAGATAGCCTCTCCAGCTCCCTTGGGCTGGACGGTCATCAGAGACCGCACCCCAGCCTGTGAGGGAAGCATCTGTCGTTAGCCTCAGCGACGACAAGATGAACTTAGAGTGGGACCCAGAGTTGAGACCGGCGTCTGAACCAAGTAGAAAGAGTACGAAGCACCTGGCGCGTAACCCATATTGGGGATTGGCCCTAGTGATATCCCCTGGTTCTTAGCCAGAACTTAGAATGCTCTCATGTGCAGAAGGCCCAAAGGTGTCACCGTGGATACAGCTGCCATGAGAGCTAGGATGTCTGAAAGTGAAGGTCACTTTCTGGTCTAGCTTGTTTTCCTTGAGGGTGTTGAGAATGGGTTCGATACGAGCGGGAGACAGCTGTGCCCGCTTACGACCGAATCCCATATGGCACCCAATGTGTTGTCCTCTGCACAGGAAAGAGCACGCTTTCGTGGCGTTGGGTCCCAGTCCTGAGAACAGAGATGAGCTAGGACAACATGCTGATGTCGAAGCACTAGCCACCGGATGCCCTGGGACTCCCATAAGAACCAGGGCTAAATCCGTGAATTTTGTATGTGTGCGGGTGAGCTAGACCAATGGAAGGACCCGATACTGGTAAGCTTCGCCCCCGAAAGCGAACCTCAGGATCTCCCTGTGTTGTGGCAATGTTTCTGAAATATTGGACGCAGCCCCGGTTCCTCTTGGGAACCAAGAATACAGACTGTAGTAGCCTGATTCACTGTCTGGTGGGGGAACATGTTCCATGGCCCCCTTCCCCGGCAGCTCGTCAGCAGATGCGCACTTTCTGGTTTCATGGAAGTGGAGGCCACGCCATTGAAAAACACAGAAGGTGAAGTGAGAACTGAATCCTGTAGTTCCTCTCTCCAGTGCTTAGTACCCAAGGAGATATACTTGGCAGTAGCTTCCACGCTGCCAGTTTCTCATAAAAGGGCAAAAGTTTCGGCAGCTTTGTTAAACGGGGTGGGGGGGGGGGGGTGGTGGTGGTGTTAGATGTTCGGCATCCTGAAGCATGGCAGGAAAACCGAAGAACTAACAGCCTATTGGAGACTGATGTTGCCCGAAACACCAGTGGTGGCGGAGCAAACACCGACCTCCTGGGGGTGCCAGGGAGAACACTTATTCGTTAAAAAGGAATTCTGGGTGCCTCTCCCTATTGGGGGGCCACCCCCATTTATTTTATTTTACACACACACATATATATATATATATATATATTTTTTTTTTTTTTTATTTTTTTTTTATATATCATATTAAAATATATATGATATTAAAATATATATCATATATATATTTAATATATTTTAAATCAGTCTGACCACCAAGCTGACCCACTGCCTGAAAAGCTTTTCCCTCTAGGGAAGATAAAAGTCTACACAGCTAGAAAGGAAGTATAAGCTTACCAGGGAGGATGATGTCCCAGGAGAGAGATAGCCTGTGAAGCGTCTCTGCTATCTGGGCGTCATCATACAATCCCGCGTTTCCACATCGACTATATTTAAATAAACAAATAAGTCGATGGCAGGAAAAACACAGCATGAATACAGCTTACTCCATTAAAGGGTTAACTCATATGAAGAGAGCTAAGAGGGGGTGGGGGGGGAGAGAGCGTCATTGAGGCTCCGCCCCCCGGCCACCTGACAGAAGCTGCCGTCTACTGCTTGTTTTTTTTTTTTTTTTTAAGTGCTTAAGGCTATTTTCATCTCCGGTAAACAAGAGAGGAATCCTCGTGATGACAACGCGGAAGAAAGGAGTTTTCTTACCCCCGTCTGCCGCAGCTCTGTCAGATGCACGAGTTTTAAGCCAGGAATGCGCGGCGGCTCGCAGCTTCTCACGGAATGCGCGGCGTGTGCAGCACTAGTCGAAGCAGTGTAGAGATCGCACTCCGATATGGATTATCACACACGGAGGGATTTAAACTCGTCAAATTGGTGAGTTAAACACCTTATTATTTTGCTGGTTTATCACAAGCACGCTCCACAACAAGGCACTGAAGACAAATGATCTGAGGTTGTTGCCGGCTCACCTGTTTTTATAACCTCCACCTACATCTAATCAGATGACGTCACCTGTCGAGGTTATATATAGCCAAAAACTTTGGCGTGTTTTCACAGCATGCTTCAACGACCGGCAACGCAACAAACTGGTTCCCATAGCGTTTTCACGCAGCATCGAGTGTAGCCTTGAAAGGGAACACTTTGCTGAGCCTTCAAATTAGCTGCCAACTTCTCAGCAGCAGCTTCCCGTTCTTTTGTTGACATCTTGCTAGCATAGTTAGCGTGCTTTGTGGCAAAGTGACGGCTAATATTATACTCTTTAAAAACCGCCACAGTTTCTTGGCATATCAGGCAAACAGCAGATGATCAGTGTTCAGTGAAAAAATATTTAGTTGTCCACTCCTTATTGATCACTCGACATTCTTTGTCCACTTTTCTTTTCTTGGGTCCGCTCATCTTCATAGAGGGGCGGTGGGTCAAAGGGTAAAGTGCAAACGTGGAGTAATAGGCCTAGGTTTCACCTCAACAAAGCCAATATAGTTATCTAGTGAGGAAACATCAGAATTGCAGGGGAAATAAAATATTAACAAGGTTAATTTATTAAATTTTTTCAAGTTTGGCAGGCCGAATCAAAACATTTAACGGGCCGTATGTGGCCCCCGGGCCGTAGTTTGCCCATGCCTGGACTAGCGTCTTCAGCTGGAACTATGTTAAGAGTGAGTTAAGGTTGGTCCAGACCAACCTTACGAACGTGTGACTTAACTAAGAGATACTTAGGATAAGAACGTTTTGGGAAATGCGCCATAACGTTAAGAGAGAGGTTAAGGTACAACTTAAGAACTACTTAGCGATAAGAAGCTTTTGAGAAACCGGGCCCAGTTTAGTATGTTTCTGTATTAAAGCAGTCACAAAATGTGAACACATTTGCAGAATAAATGACACCATGAGAGAGAGGGTATTATTTGGATTGCATAGTGAGGTCATTAAAAACCATTTTGACAGGAGAAAAGTTACTAAAGTGAGCACAATGGAAATGGTACAATGGCTAAAAGCATCCATAGAATTACACAAAGGTGCACAGTGATGAATAAAATAGATAGATAAATAAAGCATGTTACCATTGTGGTAAAAGCGACCACCAAGCACAGGGCCACTGCTTTAATGACATGAAATGCAGATGTTTGGGGGTGGGAGGGACTTGCTTTCAAGTTTGAAATGTAATTTGCAACAAAACACTAAAAAAGGGGAAAGGTCATTTTATAAAGCCTGGAGCATATACATCAACTGAAACATTTATCTGACTACAGAAAAATAGGAATGGGTGGCTGGTATAAATAAAAGTTCTCACATCTTTTAAAGATTAATATGATATTAAAAATATCCAAATCAGGTTAGTTGGTGTGAGCAGTGGATTTAACAGTGGTTAATTTAGACTTGCATGAAACCAAGAATAATAGCACTAATGTGAGGTGAAGAGACGAGTACAGGCAGGTTGGAATGGGTGGAGAAAAGTGTCAGGTGTGTTGTGCGATAAAAGAGTATCAGCGAGAATGAAAGGAAAGGTGTACAGGACAGTGGTGAGACCAGCAATGCTCTACGGCTTAGAGACAGTGGCACTGAAGAAAAGACAGGAGGCAGAGCTAGAGGTAGCAGAGCTGAAGATGTTGAGGTTCTCTTTGGGAGTGACAAGGATGGATAGGATCAAGAATCAGTTCATCAGAGGGACAACCCATGTGAGATGTTTTGGAGATAAAGTCAGAGAGGCCAGATTGAGGTGGTTTGGACATGTTCAGAGGAGAGATTGTGAATATATTGGTAGAAGGATGCTGAGGTTGGAACTGCCAGGCAGGAGGTCTAGAGGAAGACCAAAGAGGAGATTTATGGATGCAGTGAGAGAGGACATGAAGTTAGTTGGTGTGAGAGAAGAGGATGCAGAGGATAGGGTTAGATGGAGGCAGATGATTTGCTGTGGCGACCCCTGAAAGGGAACAGCCGAAAGACAAAGAAGAAGAAGAAGAAGATGGTCATAAAAAAAAAAATAAATAAATACAGTAAATAAATAAATCATATACAATACACTTGTACAGTGGAATGAAGAAGTCGGCTGAGCTTGATTTGCTTTTCAGATTGCATTCAGTGACAGGCATGCCAGGTGATTATACTGGGTTTCAAATATTTTACAGCCCATTATGTAGATGTATCAAAAACATAGTGATGAAGAAACTGCACCTGCTGGAGCACCTGGTTTAGTAAATGGTTTTAAAAGCAATAAAGATAAAGTGCTATACCTTTCCCTACAGCTGTGTGATGTAATTGATTATCCAGTTAAATCAATCTTTTGTTGATTGTGTCAGGTAACTGAATGGATGGAGCAATGAATTGACACTTTTTTGAATGATTTAGGTTTCAATTTTTTAAACGTTGCAATGTCTAAAAGTCCTAAAACATATACCACAGTCTCTGCAGAAAACTAAAATCACTTCCATCTTACTCATCTAACTCATATTGCTTATTCTGAATTTAATTTTATGGCCAGTTGTTACAATCCTGCCATCACCTCCTGGACTGGAGTATGGCACAGAGGCATAACATTTAAAAAACAAACACTAGTTACACAGCATGCCAAAACGTATTCCATACACTACCGCATAAAAGTTTGGAATAATTTTCTAACTCCATGGTTGTTCCTGATTTTTATTTCTTTTTATGTTATAAAGCAATGCTGAAGGTGTCCAAAATATGCAATAATCTCCTTTGAACGGTTAATGTTAAGATGTATCTGCTACTCATGATTGGTAAAGCCTTCATAATGACTCTAAAACCACTGTTAATTGGTGATTTTTGAGGCTGGTAACTGTAAATGAACTTCTCCTCTGCAGCAGTGGTAAGTTTTGGTCTTGCTTTCCTGGGAAGGTCTTCATGAGGGCCAGATTCATCATGGTGCTTGATGGATTTTGCAAATGCACTTGACAATACTGTTCTTGCAGAGCATATTCCAGAAAGCCTGACCTACTGTATGTCTTAAAATAACAACTGACTACTGTTGTTGTTATATACAGTAATTACCTAATTCCATATTTGTTATTTTATAGTTTTGAATTCCCCAGTATTGTCATAGGATGTAGAAAATAAACAAAAGTGTTCCCAAATCGAGAAGAGGACGAGGAGGAGATGTACCGCAGCTATGAGTACAGATTGCTGGAGGAGCAGGAGCACCTGCGAGAGAGCAGCGAGGAGAGAGAGAGACAGACACCACAAAGCTGGGAGGGCTGCAGGCTCGCCATTCGGCGGACGCCATTCAGGGGCGATGCGGCACGGGGTCACGTGGTTCCCCGCACCGGCCGGAAGAGAAGGGCGAGGAAGCCCAAGTACGGCGGTGACGAGTGGGAAAGAAAACCCCAGGCAGAGCAGCAGCAGAGAGAGGAAGAGCTCATGTGGTGGATTCCGGAGCCGGAGCGGGTGAGTGAAATGCTGGAGCATGTAAAGGAGCTCCAGCAGATGATCCTCCACTTCCGGGATAACCGCGAAGCGGGCTCGGAGCTTTCTCCTCCCTCGCCGACACTCAGCAGCGAGCTAGCGTATCAGCAGCCGCTGCCCGACGCACCCGTCCTACCGCCGCCTTCCAGCTTCGAGGACAGCGAGCCAGCGTGTCAACAGCTGCTGTCCGACGCACCCGTCCTACCGCTGCCTTTCGGCTTCGAGGACAGCGAGCTAGCATGTCAGCAGCCGCTGACCGATGCACCAGTTCTGCCGGCGCCTCCCGGCTTCGAGGACAGCGAGCTAGCATGTCAGCAGCCGCTGACCGATGCACTAGTTCTGCCGACGCCTCCCGGCTTCGAGGACAGCGAGCTAGCGCGCCAGCAGCCGCTGACCCACGCACCCAGTCTGCCGCCGCCTCCCGGCTTTGAGGACGACGGGGCGCCGCTGTCGAGCGCACTGCACGCTCCAATGCTGCAGTCGAGCGCCGTGCACACTCCAACGCTGCAGTCGAGCGCCGTGCACGCTCCAACGCTGCAGGCGAGCGCCGTGCACGCTCCAACGCTGCAGTCGAGCGCCGTGCACGCTCCAACGCTGCAGTCGAGCGCCGTGCACGCTCCAACGCTGCAGTCGAGCGCAGTGACCGCTCCAACGCCTGCGTCGAGCGCAGTGACCGCTCCAACGCCTGCGTCGAGCGCAGTGACAGCTCCGCAGCCGCGGAGCACTTCTCCAGCTCCGCAGCCGCCGAGCACTTCTCCAGCTCCGCAGCCGCCGAGCACTTCTCCAGCTCCGCAGCCGCCGAGCACTTCTCCAGCTCCGCAGCCGCCGAGCACTTCTCCAGCTCCGCAGCCGCCGAGCACTTCTCCAGCCCCGCAGCCGCCGAGCACGCTTCCAGCTCTGCAGCCGCCGAGCACGCTTCCAGCTCTGCAGCCGCCGAGCACGCTTCCAGCCCAGCAGCCGCAGAGCATGCCTCCAGCCCCGTCACCCAGCCTCCTGGATAGGAGGCGAGAGGTAGAACATTGGGTTGGGTGTCCGGGGCCTCCGGTGATGCTCCGGAGGAGCATTTTTGGGAGGGGGGGTAATGTAACGGTTAACCCCTAGATGGCGCCAGAGCGCCATTTGTATTTGTGTTGTCTTTTGAGTTGTAGTTTTGTTTTACGTTCAGTTTTACTTCATTTCCCAGTTTGCACCTCGGTCAGGTGACGTAGAAGCTCACCTGAACTGAGGGAAGTTAATTTGATGATTGTTTTATGTTTATGTATAAATAGCCTGGCTGGACTCCAGTCAGGCGTCTAGCAACCGTTCAGGAAAGTTTAGTTTGTGTTGGAGTGTTTTGTTTTATGTTTTGTTTGAAATTGAATAAAAGGACTTTGTTAACCGTCAGCTCGCCTCCGCGATCATGCCTCGCACACACTTCCGACACAGACATAGAGGGAAACGTGACATCATTACTGTAATGAAATTCTTAAACTCGTGTTCCACAACTTTACATAAACATATAATATAAATATAGGAAGAGGAGAGAAAAAAAAGCAATAAATAATAATAAAAATATTGCAAGGTATCTGTATGTGCAAGTAAGCTTTTAAGATAATTTAGTTTTCACATGTAACAGTGCAAGGTGCAATGAAGTAATTTGAATATGAATTTAAAGTGGCATTGTTTAAAGTGACATTGTTAAGAGTCCAGTAGTTCAGAAGCCTGATGGCATGTGGATAAAAACTGTCTCTGTATCTGCTGGTGCAGGTCTTGATGCTCCTGTACCACCTGCCCGACAACAGGAGCATGAAAAGTCTGTGGCTGGGGTGGCTGGGGTCAGAGAGGATCCGCTGCATCCTCCTCCTACAGCGTTGTCTGTAGAGGTCCTGCATTGCTGGAAATTCAGTCCTGGTGATGCGCTGTGCTGATCTCACCACCCTCTGCAGAGCTTTGCGATCCAAAGCATTACAACTGCCATACCAGGTGATGATACAGCCAGACAGAATCCTCTTATGCCTCTTAATCCTCAGATCCTCGCTGATATTGATGCCCAGGAATCTGAAGCAGCTGACTCTCTCCACCTCTGCTCCCTCGATGTGGATGGGGGTGTGGCTTACTCCCTGCAGTCTTCTGTAGTTCACGGTGAGCTCCTTAGTCTTGCTGACATTAAGCAGCAGGTTGTTGTCGCAGCATCATGATGTCAGGGCTTTCACCTCTGCCTTGTATTCCGGACTCATCTCCATCAGAAATGCAGCCGATGATGGTGGTATCGTCTGCAAATTTGATGATAGTGTTGGAGCTATGTGTTGCTGTGCAGTCGTGGGTGACCAGGGTGTACAGCAGGGGGCTGAGCACACATCCCTGAGGGACACCGGTGCTGAGTGTTCGTGAGGATAAGGTGATGTTGCCGATCGGAACCACCTGAGGTCTGTCTGTCAGGAAGTCTAGGATCCAACTGCACAGGGAGGAACTGATGCTCAGGTCGCGGAGACCTGTCTGGGTGGTATGATGGTGTTGAAAGCAGAGCTATAATCAATGAAAAGCATCCACACATATGTGTTCCTCTGGTCCAGGTGACAGAGGGCAGTGTGAAGTGCAATTGCTATTGCATCATCAGTATATGTATTAGACCTGTAGGCAAACTGGAGTGGATCGAGTGAAGCAGGGAGTAAGGATGTGATGTGAGCTTTGACTATGCGCTCAAAGCACTTCATGGCAATGGAGGTGACTGCTACTAGGCGATAGTCATTTAGGCAGCTCACATTAATTTTCTTAGGGACAGGGATGATGGTGGTCCTCTTGAAACATGTTGGGACAGCAGACTGGTGCAGGGAAAGGTTAAAGATGTCTATGAAGACATCCGCTAGCTCGCGGGCGCATGCTCTGAAGACACGACCTGGGATATTGTCTGGTCCAGGAGCTTTCCGTGTGTTTACTTTCCTGAACTATTTACACGTCTACCTAGGGCTGGGCCGATAAACGATATCATATCGAATCGCGATTTATTTGATTTTAAAAACGATGAAAAGCTATAGACATTTTTTGCTCGATATGGATTAATCTAAGAGCCAATCACACGGCAGAACAATACGACGACAACCAATCAGCGTGCAGCTTGCGCGTGCCGTGCAGGTCAAAGTTAATTTCCTGCCGCACTTTGTGAAGCAAACTTGACACCAGGACGACAAAAAAAAAAAAAGTGGAAGCAGCGACGAAAGTGAATCTAACCTCGAGTTATTATCCAAAGATGTTGAAATTGTCGACAAAAAAGGTAGCACGAACTCCGTTATATGAGCGCATCACCCAAACGACCGCACTGAGAGCATGAAAATGCGGGCCGATGCTACTCCGTCAACTAGCAGGGCTAGCAGTGGGGCTATACCAAAGCAGATATCGATCGTGTCGTCTTTCGTGGCCATTACACCTTATGAAAGGTGTCCAAAAGGAGCAAGAATATAACCAGGGCTGTTTCTAACTTTCTAGCGAAAGATATGATGCCCCTAAGCACACGAGGCTGAAGTTAGCTCCTTATTCGCAGCTTCCGGTTTGTTTGGCTCCTTATTGCACAGCGTCTCATTCCGCGGCTGAGGTTTAGCTCCTTATTCGCCTCGTTACTAACGGGAGTGTTCACGTTGCCGAATGCTGCGCAGTTTATCAATAAAAGCAGCTTCCGATTCGTTTGGCTCCTTATTGCGCAGCGTCTCACTCTGCGGCTGAAGTTTAGCTCCTTATTCGCAGCTTCCGATTCGTTTGGCTCCTTATTACGCAGCGTCTTATTCTGCGGCTGAAGTTTAGCTCCTTATTCGCCTCGTTCCTAACGGGAGTGTTCATGTTGGCGAATGCTGCGCAGTTTATCAATAAAACGTTATTTTGGTGGCTTAAACCATTCTGGCCAAGCAAATATGAACTATACAACACCTAGCAGGTACCCAACTATATAGTAAAAGTGAAATTGTCCTGGTCCAGAGTGATAGCTGCATAATTCATTCCATTTCTGTTGTCATTGCATGCTTAAGCCATTATGTCAGTTTATTGGGGCCGTGTGAAATAGCCTTCATTTAACTTTGAACTGTGAGATAAAAAGACAGACCTAGTGTGTGTGGTCTAAATGTTGTTTCTCATTATTGTTTAAAAATCTCAAAACATTAATATATCATCACAAGATACTTTTTATCATCACAAACAAGTATTTTTTTTTTTTATCAAAATCTTTGCCTTGTAAAGATTCTGAGCATGTGCCTATAGTATCTTAATTTTTAAGGGCAAATCTGTCATCTGTTTTTGTTAATAAACTAGACGTTAAAATGTAATTTAATGAACCCTTTAATTTTTGTGGCTTCAGTTTAAGTTGTTCAACATTGATGTTCAATAAATAATCATAGATAGTAGATAGTGTGCGTTGCCTTCAATTAATCAATCAAGTAATGCACCCTTCATTCAAAAATCTCTCACTTGTGAGCATATTTACTGTACAAAACTTGTCAGTGAACTATGAGGGCAAAAAAAAATCGTTTATTAATCGAAATCGAGTTAAAATGTTCAATTAATCGAGATTTTGATTTTAGGCCAAATCGCCCAGCCCTACGTCTACCTGAGATATCTGAAGAGGGCAACTGTCCTCTTCCAGTGGAAGCTCCTGAGATAGGTGGTTAGCAAAGCATGCATAGAAGGTGTTCAGCTCATCAGGTAGAGAAACAGTTACCTCCCCCACTCTGCAGCTCTTTCACTTGTAGTCTGTGAAGCTGATAATGTTTATTACATAACATTATCATTACCGATCTAACATCCTAGGTGTGAGTGAAGTTTGGTGGGATTTTAGTGGACAATTGACCAATAAGGACAAAACCATTTTAGCTGGTCTTAAAAAAATTTCACAAGCGAGGTGTCTGGATCATCTTAAACATGTAAGGGTTAACCCCTAGAGGGCGCCAAATGCCCATGTTTTGTTGTAGTTTAATTTGAGTTGGATTTTGTTTCCCATGGTGCACCTCGGTCAGGTGAGGGGAACGCACAACTGAACCGAGGTGAGTCATTAGAGAGACTATAAATAGCCTGTTTGAGTTTAGAAGGATGTCTAGCATTAGTTATGGTTTTCGAGAGGGTTGTTTTTCATAGTAAGTGTTACTATAATGCTCTAGCGAAGTTTATTTATGTTTTGTATTTTTGAACATCAATAAAACTACAACTTTAAACCTCTTCACTGCCTCTGCAATTATGCCACGCAAACGTGACAAAACAGGGGAGAAAACAAGGCCCTTACTGGATAGAAGGCAATGGATGAGAGGATTGTCACATGGATGAGAGAATTGTCATGTTGTTTTTAACCAGTCATACCAGGGTCACAATAATCCAAGTCTGTGCACCAACAGACAATACTGATGACACTGTAGTAGACGTATTTTAAAGCCAAATCCAAAACACCCTTGATAAGACACCATGACTTAACCACTGGACCATTTACAACGTCTGACCATTTAAGTCAGGTGTACTCAACCAGTCGATCACGGTCGACCAGTCGATTGCAGACTGCTTTCCAGTCGATCGCGAGAGTATACTGCCTTCTTGTTTGTCTTTTCTCTTTCTTTCCACGCCTCAAACCTCAAATAAAACAATAAGCTTTATAGACATAGTATTTCTTGAGTAAAGAAACCCTGTACTTATTTAAAAAAAGAAGTTCTTTATTTCCCCTTACAAGATCACTGATTATGTTCGGCTCTGCGCTGAAAAACCGACGGAATTAGTGGCTGAATCTGAAATCGCATACTAACATGCTACCCATACTATTTCATATAAATATATAGCAGAAATAGCGAGAGTAGTATGCTAGTACGCTAATCTGAATTTAGCCAGGGATTTAGCTATAGGCACGTTAGGACTCACTGTTTAAGTAGAGAAGTTGAGAGAGCTGCAACTTCAGCAAAGTAAAAGGCAACTATGGCAGAAGCAGAAAAAAAAAAAGGGCAATTTGCGTCGCCATTTCAAAACCACACACAAAAGCTACGATGCAGATTTCCCAGCTAAATCAGCTATATGCACCCGAAAAGTCCAGGAATTGAAGAGGCAGGTAGCAGCAGTCCATTTTCACCAGGCTAAACACCAAGGGTAAGGCTGCAACTATAGCATCTTATCGCATCAGTCACGTTCTTGCAAAACACAAGAAGTCTTTCAAGGATGGCGATGTTGTGAAAAAAGCATTTGTCGTGGCTGCAGACACACTATTTGGTGACTTCAAGAATAAAAATGATATCATAGCTGCCGTTAAGGACGGGCAATTATCCCGTGGCACTGTTACATGGCGATGTGAGGGAATGTGAGGGATATCGAGGCACAGTTGAGGAAGGATATTGAACAGTGTGAATGTTTTTCTCTTCAATGTGATGAGTTGACTGATGTTGTGGATGTGGCACAGCTGTGTGTTTTCATTAGAATTCAATTCAGTTTTATTTGTATAGCGCTTTAACAATTGACATTGTCTCAAAACAGCTTTACACAATCAAAAGAATTATTTAAGTTTGTATGGAATGTGAATGTGTATGAATCAAAATGTTCAGATAGTCCCTGGTGAGCAAGCCCGAGGGCGACAGTAGCAAGGAAAAACTCCGTGAGATGGTAATAGGAAGAAATCTTGAGAGGAACCAGACTCAACAGGGAACCCATCCTCATCTGGGTGAAACAGGTAGCAGGAAATTATCTGCATTTATACAGTGTTAAGTGTTAGGTTCAGCTATAATAGTTGATGTTAATTGATGTTAAAATGGATTCCAGTAGTTATTGGAGACTCAGATAGACTTGTAGAAAGTTCCAGTCCTGAACTATCGAATTGTCAAGTCCTCAGAGAAACAGCTGACAAGTCGAGGCCAGAACCATCCTCTAAGTAGATAGAATCATCCCCAGACACCAGACGCATGCAAAAGAGACACACGGGGCATCCATGCGACGAGACCTCCAACCAGAAACGGGGCACCAGGATGGATCAGACAGGTCCGGAGGGCAGAGGGAGTCTGGATCACTGGCAGCTCAGGAATGACATGTGTAGCTCGACAGAGAGAGAGAAAGAGTGAATGGGGGAGACAGGGGGAGAGAGGAAAGAGAAAGATGGGGAGAAAGAGAAGAGGAGGAGAGATGGCAATTAGGTATAGTCACAGTAACAATGTATAATGTCAATTTATATTTACTGTAGAGTGCAAGCAGGGACTCCGGCAGGACAGGGACTCCGGCGGGACTCCCTTTTAGTTATGACAGCATAACTAAAAGGGAGAGCCAGAAGGAATCACAAACATGAGGGCTCCCTGAGATGTAAAGCAAACAATCACCTCACCGTCAACAAACCTGAGTGATCAAATGAGAGTGAGGAAGACAGCATCTAAACATACCAGTTCACCATAATACTCTACGTCCATGAGTCCCCCAGATCTGCTCCTTTACCTTATGGCAAATCTATTTATAAAAATGCTTGGCTAAATAAATAGGTTTTTAGCCTAGACTTAAACACTGAGACTGTGTCTGAGTCCCGAACACTATTTGGAAGACTATTCCATAATCTTGGGGCTTCGTAAGAAAAAGCTCTGCCCCCAGCTGTAGTTTTCATAATACGCGGTACTGACAAGCAGCCTGCATCCTTTGACCGAAGTAGGCGTGGCGGATCATAAGACACTAGCAGTTCGCTCAGATACTGTGGCGCGAGACCATTTAATGCTTTATATGTCAAGAGTAGTATTTTAAAATCAATGCGAAATTTCACAGGGAGCCAATGTAGTAAAGATAGGATAGGGGTGATGTGCTCATATCTCCTGGTTCTAGTGAGGACTCTCGCTGCTGCATTCTGGACTAGCTGAAGCTTGTTTATGCACCTAACAGAACAACCAGACAGTAAGGCATTACAATAGTCCAACGTAGAAGTGATAAAAGCATGAACTAGTTTTTCTGCATCGTTTAGCGACAATATATTTCTTATCTTGGCAATATTTCTGAGGTGAAAGAATGCTATCCTGGTGATATTATCTACATGAGCTTCAAATGAAAGGCTGGAATCTATAATCACGCAAAGGTCTTTTACTGTTGCACTTGATGGAACAGAAAGGCCATCTAAAGTTATGGTGTGATCTAAGATTTTACTTTTAGCTGTATGCGGTCCTATGACTAGAACTTCTGTCTTATCCGGATTAAGCAGAAGGAAGTTAATTAGCATCCAATTTCTTATGTCCTGCACACATTGCTCAACTTTAGTAAGATGGTTTTTCTCATCAGGTTTTGTTGAGACGTATAGCTGCCTGTCGTCACCATAACAATGAAAACTAATACCATGCTTATGGATTATGTTGCCCAGAGGAAGCGTGTAAAGGGAAAAAAGCAGTGGGCCTAAAACTGAACCCTGCGGAACACCAAACTCCACTAGAGAACATGCAGAATAATCACCAGTTAAGTCTACATACAGATAACGATTGGTCAAATAGGATCTGAGCTAGGAGAGGGCTGTACCCTTAATTCCTACTACATTTTCTAATCTGTGAAGAAGAATAGAATGATCGATAGTGTCAAAAGCTGCACTGAGGTCGAGTAATACAAGCATAGTTACACAACTGTAAGGTTTTTCTAAAGTTTTGTAGTAGAAGAGGCGAGTTGCTCGGTCTGTCCGTTGTGCTTCGGTAAGCTTTTCTGGCGCCAGGAGAGACTCAGTCAAACACACACACACACGTTGTCTGTAAGAAAGGTCTCCGTTTATTAACAGCAAAAGATGGGGTTTATATATATTTGACCAAACGCCTGGGCTATAGACATATGTTACTACAAAGAGCATGAACCACTGTAAATGTCCTGGTGAGATCCTGAAGAATCAAAGGAGAGGAAGATAGAGGTGTCCATGCAGAGACAGATCACAAGATGTTGGCTCGAGTTAGGGGGAGAGGGGGAAGGAGACAGAGGGAGATAGCGAGAGAGGGAGAGAGAGAGAGGGAGAGAGAGACATAAAGAGAGTATGGGAAGGTGAGCGTGGGAGCGTTCACACCTTTAAGAACAGATGCAAGAGGAGACAGGAAGATAACAGCAGGAAAGATTTAACACGTTAGTATCAGATCTATAAGGAAGAGAACTAGAGAGTAGAAACAGCTCCTTTATATATTAAATAATTCTAACAACAACCCTGATCAGAGGCCAATAGGAGGTCATTTACTACTTTAACGAGTGCTGTTTCTGTGCTGTGATGAGGCCTAAATCCTGACTGATACAGTTCATGTATGCCATTTCTATGTATATATGAGCATAGCTGCTCCGCTACTATCTTTTCCAGAATCTTAGAGATAAAGGAGAGGTTTGATATTGGCCTGTAATTGTACAGCTGACAGGGGTCGAGGTCAGGTTTCTTAATTATTGGTTTGATAACTGCTAATTTAAAAGATTTTGGAACATAACCAATGCTGAGTGAGGAATTAATTATTCTCAACAGCGGTTCTGTTATTACTGGTACTATCTGTTTAAGAAAATGTGTCGGTATAGGATCTAATATACAGGTTGATGAATTTGCAGAAGAGATGAGTGAAATTAGTTCATTCTCTTCAAGGGGAGTAAAGTATTCTAGGTTTGAATCTGACATGGCTAGGTTAACATCTGTATCAATTACATTGTTCGGTTTCAAAGCCTCAATTTTATGCCTGATATTTACAATTTCATTATTAAAAAAGTTCATGAAGTCCTCACTATTGCATGATGTTGTAGAATGGTTTTTGGAGACATGGGTGCAAAAGAAGAGCTAGGGTTAGGGTTAATAACTTTCAATTATCACTACAATTAGACTGTTTTATTATATATGGATTAGGGCTACTTTCTGTTTGTTTTATGCACATTAAATGTGTAAATATGCTATGAATAGCAACTGGCTTTCTGTTTGGACTGGTAGATCTCGGCACACTGACAAATGAAAAAGTAGATCTTTGTTCAAAAAAGGTTGGGCACCCCTGATTTAAGTCATAACAGTGATTGGTTGGTCACTTTCTGCAACCAATAACTACCTATATTGGAAACACCCCCAATTACAAGACACATGCAAGGAAAAGTAGATCCAAGACAGAACATGGAAGTTTATTAATACATTAATAGGTGAAACAAGAGAGAGATCAAACCAAAATAGATGGCATCTATGAGCAAGCGACAAAAAGGTATGCCCACCAATCTTGTTGTCACGATAACAGACTGGCTCTGAGAGAAGGAGCAGAAGCCCGGGATGCAAGAGATCATGGACACTCTGTAAATGATTGTCAGCAAGCTAACTAAAATGCAAATCAAACTAACTAAAATCAAACGTGATAAACTCGTACTAACCGTGGCCAAACAGGTTGTACGGTGGATTGAGCAATAGTGGAGGATCCTCAACCAACCTGATTCGCCTATGTACAACTTCGACAGAGAAGAAGTACTTGATAAACTCAATGTCAACACTGATGAAATCACTGTCAAAAAACCATAACTGCAATTAAAGGACAGAAAAACAAAGCACCTGGACATGATGAAATCTCAGTACACCTCCTGAAAGCAAATGCCCCTCCTGGCTGAACAACTGAAATGTCAGTTCCAGAATCTGAAGGAAAGGTATCATCTTGCAGCTTCATAAGAATGGTAACATCTTTGATTCCATGAATTAGAATGGCATCTGACATCTGTCAGTACTCGGAAAGATTTCTGTGCAGTCTTACTATTACATGGGATTCAGAAAAGGTTAGTTGTGATGTGAAGACAGTTTTGCATCCTCTCACCAGTTCTCATCACCATAGACATCATCATAAAAAACAGTGCTTTAATAAGATAAATGTAAATCGTTTTGTAATGCTTGGATTTATGAAACCACTTAGTTACAAGATTACCAGGTCGAGAATCAAAATATGGGCTGATAAACACTACTTCCGGTATTGCGCAACCGCGGCGGGAAAATATACGACGCGACACAAGCTTGTAGTAAATCAAACCAAAGTGTATTATACAAATTAAACCAACAAATAAACAAACACGATGCACCAAAACCAATATATACAAATATAATACAAATATAAAGAAGGTGTGTGTGTGGTGTGTGAGTGTGTGTGTGTGTGTGAGTGTGAGTATGGTAGTCCAGTGTGTGTGCTATTGTAAGGATGAGATGGTACTGTATACGGGAGAGGATGGTCTCGGCCTCACCAGGATGATGACAACTCTGGGAGCTCGAGGACGGAATGAGAGGTGGATAGTGAGTGTCCAGAAAGCTGAATCCCTGCAGTGGAAAGCAGTCGTGGCTAACACACAATGTCTCTCTTAGCAGCGCGCTGTGGTACATCTCTCCGTGCCGGCTACCTCGTCGGTTCCGGCTTTATGCCGGCACACGTGATCAGATTCACATCCGGGTTCCCTCGCGTCGCCATCGCGTATGCGACGGGGAGCTTGCCCGGTGACCAAAACACTGTCAATGGGGACAACTGAAGCCAGATAGGGCACATTTCCTGGCACAGGTGAGCAGCATTAGCTCGTCGATCCTTTTCCTGTTATACGAAATGTCCCGTTGTGTGGCTGCGCTACAGTTTGACCGACTTTGCAGACAATGTTGCCCAACTAAAACTGGTACCGAGCATGCTACCGCAAATCATGATCATGAAGCCAGTATGACTGGATTATGAATGAGCTGAAAAAATATCAAAGCTTATGAAGATTGGAGCCATGAGAGCACAAAGCAATATCACAATTGTTACCACCAAACTTGATAAAGAGTTGATAAATTCACCTACTTGTGGAGTATTGTCTCTTATAATGACAATGCTGAAATTGACATCTGAGACTATTTTTGAAAAGCCTCAACCACATTCATGATATACCCCAACACCTCTGGAAGACAACCTCTGGATACATGTGAAACAGATAGTGTCTTTTTGTAATCAGTGATGATGAAGGATGATGAAGAATCAGGATGAAGCAGACATGTTTACAAATTTTTACAGTCTAATCCTGATTCCAGTATAGACCTGATGGTACAATATGATACGATACAATGTTACCTCACTGTAAAAAATCTGACCTAGGGTTTACTTTTAAAAAATTATCGCAACAAAGTGACACCTAACATATTTAAGTAAATTTTACTACTATAATAATGAGTAAGAAGCATAGGATAAATTATTTAAATGTAAGACAAAATATATATTTAATTATATATGAAATCAAGTATTTTATTGTGTTGGATTTAATATTAACTGTTGAAAATATAATGTATTCATCATAAATATTTTAAGCTAAATTAAATAATTTTAAGGAAAACAGTTTTACCTTTACTAGAAAAAAATGTGTTAAATTAAATGAATATCTGCGAGAAATCTAGAAGAGATTAATTTATTTTTATTGAATATCTGAGACAAATTGACTAACATTAATTAAATATTTAAGTGAACCTGATTTACTTTTACAGATAAATCTTCATCTGGACCTAAATACAGTTAAATTAAAAAATCTAATCTACTTAATAATATTGGATGTGACTTCATTGAAACAATTGTAATATTTCTAAGTTACTTAAATGCTTGTGCTGAGATATATGAATAGCATTTAACATTTGTAACATTCACATTTACTGGCAGACAATATAAACATTATCCAACATTTTTGCAGCATCAGAAGCTGGTAAAATGGATAGTAACTGCATACTTCAAATGCAAATACTTAAAAACTGCATGTATCAAAAAAGAATATACTGCCAAATATGTTTCATCTGAAACATCAAGAGTTTTTATTTTAACATTAAAACTAGCAAACAGCATTATGAGACTATTACAGAGGTGGGCCATATTAATCATAAAGAAACATACAATATTCTGTTACTACATGTGTCCCCTTTAATGTAATAGTTTATATTGAGCTCAATTCAAAACACAAAAGGTAAATCTTTAAGTTAATTACTCACCGCTAGAGCAACAGTTAACTGCTGCAGTTAGTCACTCAGTGTCAAGGTCAGCTAATCACTTGTTATAGTGGGGGAGGGGAAGCTCATGCTGAAACTCTGAAACGTTGACAAGCTGACTGCCTCTTTAAAGAATATTATATACTATATGACACACATTGTAATAAAATTCACACGCCAAACTAATTACCATGCTAAGCCCGACATTTAGCCAAATAAAAACAGAGCAGACTGAGAGGACATCTTTGCTTTAGAACAGACTGAGAGGAAATAGCTTAACTGAATTTAACCGCACAATACAATTTGTATATTTCACAACTGTCTGTAAAAAAATTAACTGCTACAAAATTATTTGTACATTCATGTTACTAACTAAACAAATCTCACCTAAAGAAAAATGCATATCCTGCAGCATGTGGCACCTTGTATGGACGTAAAGACTTGGGCGGAAATTGTATGGCAGTAGAACCTAGTCTCTCTAAATGAGTAAAATTTACAAAATTTCTTTAGTTGTGACATGGTCAGAAAAATGAAATAAAAATGCCAGTGCGGCATTGGAACGCAGCATCTCGTTCCCGCTTTTTCAGGGAACAGGGTTACAGCAAAGTGACCCAAGACGTTCCCTTTCAAAAGCTACACTCAATGCTGCGTGAAAACGCTATGGGAACGAGAGTACCAACGCCGCCGCACTGCAAGTGTCTGGACCCCCAAGGTTGTGTAGCGTGTGCTAAATTCCAAGGAGGTCTCAGAGCTAGCTCTGGGAGGCTGACTCGAGGACACGTGAGCCCGAAGCAGCATGAACATCCAGACTATAGAATCTCACAAATGTGTGCGGAAAGGACCAACCTGCCCCTGGATCCCCCTGTATCCTAGAGGCGAAGTGTGACCACGCACCTCGTAGGCTAGAGCAATAGCATCTCTCACCGGATGTGACAGCATTTGGAATAAAAAAGGCTGCTCTGACTTACGCCACTGGCTAGTGCAGTGGACGTGAATCTGAAGAGTGCGTACTGAAGACAGTAAGTGAAACCTTTCCTGCTCCGGAGCTGTAAAAGGCGGAGGACAGAGGCTTCGAGGAAGACTGGGTGCATGGACAAGAATGAAAATAGTTCAGGTGAGGATGCAGAATAGCTCTGACTAACCTAGGGGCAAAGTCTAGGCAGGACGGGAGCCTGCAGATCTCTTGAAAGAAGTCTCTAGTGGTTTGTAAGGGGTGTCAACCAGACCCAATCAGTCAGAACATGACAAGCCGAAATAGCGGCTACGTACATTCTTAGGGTACTAGGTCATAAGCCCAAAGACAACTTTCTTGCAGAACTCCAGCACTGAAACAATTTGGCAAATCAAATCAAATCAAATCAAATCACTTTTATTGTCACGTCACGTTACTGGTACACTGGTACAGTACACGTGAGTGAAATTCTTATATGCAAGCTACACAAGCAATAGTGGTGTACAATTATAAGAATAAATACGTATGCATATGAATAGTACAGTATAAGAATAGTATAAACTAAAATAATATAAATTAAAAAAAAATTGTAAAAATTGTGAATGCAAGTATACATAATATATATATATATACATACACATATACTGCATTTACATCTACATATATCTATATATACATACATACATCTACATATACACATATATGCATACATGTATATACACATACACACACGTTTGTGAGAGTATGTCTGCTTGTGTATAATGTATAAGAATGTCCGCAATGAATGTTGTGCAAAAAGGCAATTATGTGCAGTATGGAGTGGAAAGTGGCTTAGTGACTATAAAGTGACAGTGTAAAGTGATCGTGTAGTGTCTATGAAGACCTATTGGTCAGTGTTCAGCAGTCTGATGGCCTGATGATAGAAGCTGTCCCTCAGCCTGCTGGTTCGGGACCGGATACTGCCATACCTCCTGCCTGACGGGAGCAGTTTAAATATGTTGTTGCTGGGGTGACTGGAGTCTTTGATGATCCTCCACGCTTTCCTAAGGCACCGCTTCCTGTAGATGTCCTGGAGGGAGGGAAGCTCACCTCCAATTATCCTCTCGGAGTGGGGCAGTGGACTGGGTCTACATGTTTCGCCATGCACCACTTTCAAATACCCTCTCCTTGAGGGCATAAGTTCTTCTAGTGCGTGAAGGTTCCAGAGCTTCCAACTTCATATGCCGTGTGGAGATCGCCTCTCCGGGATGGATTTATCACGTGGAGAGACACATCTCGCTTGAAACTCAGCCATTTCGGTGAGTTAAACACTTTCTTATTTTGCTGGTTTACACACACGCGCAAACACAAAACGTACTGAAGACAAAAAGATCTGAGGAATGGTCCTTCTCAAAAAAATTTCATATTGTGATATAGTTAATTATTTTCTGTAATGTACTGATAAACATTAGACTTTCATATATTTTAGATTCATTACACACAACTGAAGTAGTTCAAGCCTTATATTGTTTTAATATTGATGATTGTGGCATACAGCTCATGAAAACCCAAAGTCCCTATCTCAAAAAATTTGCATATCATGAAAAGGTTCCCTAAACGAGCTATTTACGCAATCATCTGAATCAACTAATTAACTCTAAACACCTGCAAAAGATTCCTGAGGCTTTTAAAAACTCCCAGCCTGGTTCATTACTCAAAACCGCAATCATGGATAAGATTGCCGACCTGACTGCTGTCCAGAAGGCCGTCATTGACACCCTCAAGCAAGAGGGTAAGACACAGAAAGAAATTTCTGAATGAATAGGCTGTTCCCAGAGTGCTGTATCAAGGGACCTCAGTGGGAAGTCTGTGGGAAGGAAAAAGTGTGGCAGAAAACGCTGCACAACGAGAAGAGGTGACCGGGCCCTGAGGAAGATTGTGGAGAAGGACCGATTCCAGACCTTGGGGGACCTGCGGAAGCAGTGGACTGAGTCTGGAGTAGAAACATCCAGAGCCACCGTGTACAGGCGTGTGCAGGAAATGGGCTACAGGGTGCAAATGTTGCATGTCATTCGGAAATCAAGGTGCCAGACTCTGGAGGAAGACTGGGGAGAGGGAAATGCCATAATGCCTGAAGTCCAGTGTCAAGTACCCACAGTCAGTGATGGTCTGGGGTGCCATGTCACCTGCTGGTGTTGGTCCACTGTGTTTTATCAAGGGCAGGGTCAATGCAGCTAGCTATCAGGAGATTTTGGAGCACTTCATGCTTCCATCTGCTGAAAAGTTTTATGGAGATGAAGATTTCATTTTTCAGCATGACCTGGCACCTGCTCACAGTGCCAAAACTACTGGTAAATGGTTTACTGACCATGGTATTACTGTGCTCAATTGGCCTGCCAACTCTCCTGACCTGAACCCCATAGAGAATCTGTGGGATATTGTGAAGAGAAAGTTGAGAGACACAAGACACAAGAATCTGCAAAAGGACCAAGTTTTGTGTGCATAACTGAACATAATTATTTGAAGGTTGACTTTTTTTGTATTAAAAACACTTTTCTTTTATTGGTCGGATGAAATATGCTAATTTTTTGAGATAGGGATTTTGGGTTTTCATGAGCTGTATGCCACAATCATCAATATTCAAACAATAAAAGACTTGAACTACTTCAGTTGTGTGTAATGAATCTAAAATATATGAAAGTCTAATGTTTATCAGTACATTACAGAAAATAATGAACTTTGTTTGATACACACATGCTTCACAACCGGCAACACAGAAAGATGTTCCCATAGCGTTTTCACGCCGCATCGAATGTAGCTTTTGAAAGGGAACTGGGTGTGGTGGTATGAACCCTTTTTCCCCACAACAAGTAAATTGGTACATTTTAACCAATATTAAATTGTTTTGATGATAATGATGATGATGACGATAATAATAATATTATTATTATTTAAAGATTCATAATTAAAGTAACTAACGAAAACTTATTAAATGGAGAAATATGTATGGGGCTGTTTGTAGTAACTGAGAAGTTAAGCTCTAATGTGTAATTTTGCTCAAACATTGCTCATGTGCATACATTCATTTTCTATACCGCTTAATCCTGTGTTCAGGGTCGCGGGGGACCTGAAGCCTATCCCAGGAGACTTCGGGCACTAGGCAGGGTACACCCTGGACAGGGTGCCAATCCATCGCACACAAACATACACACACTCACACACCACGGGCAATTTAGGAACGCCAATTAGCCTAATCTGCATATCTTTGGACTGTGGGAGGAAACCGGGGTACCCGGAGGAAATCCACCAAGCACGGGGAGAACATGCAAACTCCATGCACACAGAGACGGGAATCGAGCCTGGCTGGGGAATCGAACCCTGGGCCCTGGAGGTGCAAGGCGACAGTGCTAACCACTACACCACCACGCCGCCCAGGTGCATACGTTTCAAAAATATTTTTGTTTTAGCACTGACATGATAATTTGCACTTTAGAGCTAGAAGGTGTTTATTAACCACAGCAATAATCAGTATAATTAACTTTCTATAAATGTACCTCTTAGCAGGTCTTTTTATGTTGGATTTTTTTCCTTCACAGCTGAATGCTGACATAACTGGCAGGCAGATTATGATAGGTAAAATTTTTTTTTTTAATTATTTAAAAAAAACATCCCATTCAGTATAGGAAGCGAGGAAGAGTCAGCACTCAGTTACTGAGCACTAACCCAAGGTAGCCGATTAGCCTTTTCAGACATTATTACATGTTAAGCATGAAAGATATATAATAGTTATACATACAGTAAATCATAGAATATAGCAATTGTACAGTACCCTACATCACTCATTATGGACCCAGATAGCACAGGTACGTCGCGGAGAATTCTGCTAAAGAGCGTATCATCTGGTAAACATCGCGTTAGTTCTTTTATAGTCGTACTTTGATCGTCTGTATATCGTCTGTTTGAGCTGTTAAATGATACATCTATACGACGTATCTTTATTATCCGAAATTTGCTGGTATGTGGACGGGAAGCTGCAGCATCAGCCATGACTTGAATGATTTAAGGGGAAATACGTTTTTTTTTTTTTGTGGCGGAAACGGGCCATATAGGTTTATTCAGATGAACTACATGAAGAAAAAATATCTGACGTTAATTAAGTGTTAATAAAGTGTAATAAATGTATTTATTAAATTATTGTAAGAGTTTCTTTTAACTTACGGCTTCAGCTATGAGGAATCCAATCCTTCAGTCTCCTACAGGCCAGAGCGGGGATGTAATTTTTTGTTATTTGTTATGCATGCATGCAAAAGTAAAATAATATTGTTTTTTTTTTGCTGTTTATGTCCACCATTTAATAATTATTTAATTATCAATAATTAAAGCTGCTCACATCACGCGCGCTTTAACTTTTTTTTTTTTAATGCAGTGTTTAATCATCAAGTATATGTCGCCTCTCTTTATGATATGAATATTATGACTGAAAGAAAGCTGCTCGTGTCGGCTCATATCAAAGGGGAGATTAGAAGGGGAAAAGTAAAAGTGTGTACAAACAACATAGCACAATGCATGTGTGTGAATGGCTGAAATGTTGTTGTGAATAAGACTTTTAGTGAATGTAAAATGTTCGCGTGAACCCGCGTCGTGCAAGTGCGCTCTTTCACTTTGCCGAGTTTTGATAAAGTCAGATGAACGTGCGCGCCGATATGAGAGATTTATATAAGAGATTTCTCTTTCCCAGAAATATAACAAACACAAATTTATATGTGTTAAATTCATGCATGTACACACAAAAAATGCTGGGTTGTTTTTTCTACCCAAACGCTGGGTTGCCGCTGTTGGGTCATTTTTCTGGGTTATTTACAGAGATAGTTTTTGTGTAACCCAGCTGCTGGGTTGAAGTTTGCTTGGCCCCTCCCCCAAAGTTCACCAGTGTATTCAGTCGATGTCCGTCAGCTTCGTCTCTCTTGAGCTCCCACACCGCTGATGACGGTTCATCCTCCTCTGACATTTAAGGGAAAATGACGTTAAGTACAAGGTCTGTACACATGTTCATTCACCTAAGTCACATACCTGTATGATTGAAAAATTATTACTATATGTAACATTTATTACTGTTACCATGTTAAGGTTACACACAAACTTTCTGGCTGGTCTGAGGTACTGTATGATAATTTAGCTGAGAATAGCTGCTATAGTTAGCCAAAGAACCCCACCTGTGTATGAAAGGAATGGCTAAGATATCTGAGCTTTTTATCTTTATCTTTATTTTTACGAAGATGGTGAAGTGATGAATGAACGCTAAACTGTTAACTGTAGTGCTAGCATGACGCAGGCATTTAGTTAGGTTGCTAGCGTTAGCAGCCACATATCTTTCTAAATAGAAAGGAAATACTGAACATAAACGTCACCTGTTGTTTAGCGATGTTTAGTCACGTTATTTTAGTTTAAGCTATTTCTTGTATTTTTAATCACACTTAAAATACCGACGGTTATATGCGCGTGCTTAATCTGCGGTGCGGTTCTTGTTTCGGTCTGTTCTCATGACTTGTGAAGCGAGAGGAACAAAGTATAAATATTGTTCATTTGCTAATTTAAGTATCATGAATTTTAATTGAATATCTATCTCTGTATTTTTTCACAGCAGTTTGTGACTGAAAGTGTCCTGTCTGCATCTGACTTCAAGAGTTTTCTGACCATCCGTATCTAACGTCATATTTAAGTCATAACGTACAGTTAACGACAAAACGTTTCTGTTGGTGTTTAATTTTTTTTCTATGATTATTACTTATTTGTGGTGTTTTATGTTTTGTACATCTTTTCAAATTGAGACCTCATTTGTAAGTTGCTGTTATCTCGTTTTTGTATAAATTAATCAAATGTTTGCTTGATATTAAATGTATTTTTTATAAAAATGAACGAATCTTCAATTTTTCAATTTCAATTTTATTTATATAGCGCTTTTAACAATGGTCATTGTCTCAAAGCAGCTTCACAAAAATTTAAGAAATTTAACAAAAAAAAAAATATATATATATTATATATTATATATATATAGAATAATTATATATAAAGTAATAAATAAATAAATAAAATTATAATAGAAAATAAATAAATAAAAACAAATAAGAATAATAATTATAGAAAAGAAAATAATTGGAAGTGTGGATGTGTGAGAAAAATGTGCAGATAATAATGAGACGAATGAATGAAATTTCTCTGATGAGCAAGCCAAGGGTGACGGCGACGGTGGCAAGGAAAAACTCCCTGAGATGGCATTAGGAAGAAACCTTGGGAGGAACCAGACTCAACAGGGAACCCATCCTCATTTGGGCGATAACAGATAGAAATGATATAACATCTTGTGTGTTGTGCAGGTGAAAATTCAATATGACAGAAATTATTTAAATTGTCATGAAGACCAGTTCAGCATAGGGACGAGTCAGTAGGTGCAGAGGGCAGATGAGGTCTGGATCACTGGAAGCACAGGAGCAGCATGTGTAGCTCCAACCATCATAAAGCTGAATCCAGTTGGAGCTGGTCCTTCTCTGGATGCCTCAGGAACCTCACAGGGTCGGCCTTTGTCTACTGAAGCTGGCAAAATCTCCCAATGCCTCGGGATGGGTAGAGAAATACAGAACAGATGGGGAGAATTAGCGTAGTTGCCATTCGGTATAGGTGTACTGGAGTATGAGTACTGGGATGAGTTATGTGTATGCCAGATTAAAAAGATGCGTCTTGAGTCTACTTTTGAACTGAGAAACCGTGTCTGCTCCCCGAACACTGTCTGGAAGGCTATTCCAAAGCTTTGGAGCTAAATATGAAAAAGCCCTACCCCCTTTTGTAGATTTTGAAATTCTGGGAACTACCAGAAGTCCGGAGTTTTGTGATCTTAAGGCGCGTCGTGGATTGTAGCGTATCAGAAGACTGGTTAGGTATGTGGGAGCTAAACCATTTAAGGCCTTGTATGTAAGTAATACTATTTTGTAATTTATTCTAAACTGAACAGGTAGCCAGTGCAGGGATGATAATATTGGGGTTATATGATCATATTTTCTGGATCTAGTGAGAACCCTGGCAGCTGCATTTTGGATTAACTGAAGCTTGTTTATTGAGGATGCAGGACAACCACCTAGTAATGCATTACAATAGTCCAGTCTGGAGGTCATGAATGCATGAACTAGTTTTTCTGCATCAGATACGGATAAGATGTTCCTAAGTTTAGCAATATTTCGAAGATGGGAAAAGGCTGTTTTTGTGATATTTGAAATGTGATTTTCAAAAGACAAGTTACTGTCTAATAATACTCCCAGATCTTTTACTGCTGAGCTGGTAATAACAGTACATCCTTCTAAGCGCAAGCTGAATTGTGAAAGCTGTTGTGTGCTGGTTTTTGGGCCAATAAGTAATATCTCTGTCTTATCTGAATTTAATAAAAGAAAGTTATTGGTCATCCAATCTTTTATGTCCTGGACACACTCAGTTAATCTAGACAACTTAGGTATTTCGTCTGGTTTAGTTGAGATATACTGTATAATTGGGTATCATCAGCATAACAATGGAAACTAATCCCATGTCTTCTAATGATGTTACCCAAGGGAAGCATGTATATTGAGAACAACAGAGGTCCTAAAACTGACCCTTGTGGGACCCCATATTTCACTGGCATTATACCAGACGGTTCTCCATTTAGATCTACAAAATGGTAGCGATCAGACAGGTAAGATCTAAACCTGAATCTGTGTTTTATTATTAGTTGAGAGTTTGGTTTATTTATTTATTATCATATTTGGTCATTGTAACATGCATTAGGGAGCATTATAGACATACCGAGGTTATTTAATTAAAATAATGGGAGGGGGTGTTTTAATAAAACGACGTCTATCCGACGTCTGGCAGATGTATAAACATCTGATTAACATCATCTAAAGAGCGGATCAGGGTCGTTTTAATTCATTTACGTCTTAAATACATAGGCTAAGCGTCGTTCTAACATCGGCACGGACGTCTCGGCTGCCAAATGAGCAAACGCCCTCTGCCAGACATCTGCCAGATGAAAAAGACGACGTCGCATAGACATCTCCGCGACATGTGTGTGCTATCTGGGGAGGGGAATGTTTAATGTGATGCTTAATGCATTGTTCCCCTGAATGTGGTGAGGTTCATGTGCCTTAATCGATTTTAAACACTTTTCTAATTGTGGCTTTTGCTTTGTAAAAAGGATTAAATGAGCCCACAGTAACATATTTGGATATCGCTTGTCAATATTGTATGTTCCCCAACCTTTCCAATTACTCACCTCTAACAAAGGCTAACAGGTGCCTACCCAGATAGCAAATTTAGGATAATAAATATACGTCGCATAGACGTAAACACGATGTATCATTTAACAGCTCAAACAGGCGATCTACAGACGATCAAAATATGATTATAAAGAAACGAACGCGATGTTTACCAGATGATACGATCTTTAGCTGACGTCTACGCGATGTACCTGTGCTATCTGGGTTTATAGACAATATGCCTGCATTCGTTTAATGGGAGGTCTTAGAAAAATCTAGTAATTTTATTGGCTAAAATTCCGTATATGATTGACATAGCACTCTTGCTCTGTACAGTACTTTGGCAGTGGTAGCTCAGAGGATTAAGACACTGATTGCCATTGTGGCAGAAAAAATGACAAATAAAGGCTTAACATGGTCTAATACAACAAAGTAATTATTTAATATTACCATGTAGACACTTTACTAGACTTCTGACATTTAAATAATGCTCTTGGTGCTAGATGATTATTAATAAAATGATTGTTTTAGTTATTATTCAAATCCTTTATTTTATTTTTTATATAATGCTCTAAAAACAAACAAACAAATGTTGTTACAGTAAAATAATTGTTTATGGAGTTGTGAGATGTCCCCTGATGCACAGAAGAGGCATTGCTTTTAAGTTACAAAAAAGACTTCTGCCATCCCCATGGAGGGAAACTTACTGACTGTTGCAAAAAATGCTGACCCTGGAAACTCTCATAAATGTTAAATCAAATTCCCTTGCTACTAACACTATTTCAAATTTTATATAATTTTCTTTATTGGAAAACTTTTAATGTGATTGCAATGTAATTAGTAAAATTACTTTTTGCAGTGTGATACTAAGGAAAGATAGTTGCATTTTCTCAGTAACATTACCTGAATCTTTTACTGCATCAGTAAAAAGGATCAAACAGGTCCTCTGAAATCTTGAAGATTCTGCTGTACATATTGCCAAAGAAAGAAAAAAAAAACTTTTTATTTTCCATTACACAAAGAGAAACTTAAAACACTTTCTGGCACCAGCAATTACACTTGTCCTCCTGAGGTTCAGTGCCGCAGGAGGCGCAAGGTTCCAGGGGAGTTAGTTCTCAGCACAGCTAGACTGTCACTGCCTGCAAATCCCCACAGAGTTCCAGACAGAACATAACATTCCACAGTAAAAGGGATGTTATACACCAATCTTCTGCAGTAAAATTTTGCCATTTTTCAATTCAGATAAATGTATATGTGGAAATAATTTCTTCTCCTTGAAAGGACAAATTCTTCTGCTTTTTTCTCAGTTTCTATCATTCACATACTTTAAAAACCTATAACATGAGCTTATTACTGAGTTGTTGCTCACCCATGTTGCTAGGTCAAACAATCTAATCTATCAAATGCACCAAAGAGGACATCTCTACTATGGCTTGTTTTCAGCCAAGCCATATTTATTAAAATAACAAGCCACACATTTTAGTTTGCACATTCATACTGTGAATTTCACATTTAACCACAATCCAATAGTGCTTTGTCTGATTTGGTGACTGAACAACCCTTTAAATCACTGTCATTTTCATAAGCAGTTTAAGATGACTTGTGCATTGTGACATTTTCACTGCACTTTATCATTCTTGATGTAGCCATTATAGTGGTCATACAGTATACAGTACAGTAGGGATGCACATAATCAGCAACAACGCAGGATGTGGCATTTAAACAATATTTAATTTGTTCAAAGAGGCCCACCATTACATCACCACCACCCTCAGCCTCAACAAGATGGGTTGACATAGTTCATAAGTTCCTGCATTTGAGACCGAAATTTGACCGAGCAATTTGCATACTGCAGCAGAAATCAAGACATTTTTCTATGCTTAATGTCATTGAACCTGTGCCATCTGTAGTCTCAAATTCCTGTCCTTGGTTTATAAGACTGAAATTTAGTGTGGATCGGACAAGGTTAGTGTGTCTTCTGCTCACTCTTGTAAAAAGTGGTTAATTAGGTTCCATAGGGTTTCATTTAGGCATTTGGCAGACACTCTTATCCAGAGCGACTTACATTCTTATCTCATTATACATCTGAGCAGTTGAGGGTTAAGGGCCCAACAGTGGCAACTTGGTGGTTGTGGGGTTTGAACCTGGGATCTTCCGAACCATAGTCCAGTGAATTAACCACTGAGCTACGCCTGACCCCCTTAAGTTGCTCAACACATTGAAAAGAATGTCCATTTAATAAACAATGGTTATTTTCATAACATAAATAAATGTTCACAGTTCAGGATGCATGGAGGCTTTTGAATAAGCTGAGACAAGCTGTTGCCCTTTCTCAGTCACATTACAGTACCTGCAGCATCAGTATAAAGAAGTTCCCTGTGGTCTTGAAGATCATACAAACAGAGAATAATAAAATATTTGTAGAATGTTTATTTTGGTTACCTTAACCCTTCTGTTAGCTTACACCAATTTAGCCATTCTCCTCTGAACTCTCAAATTTTCACACGAGTCATAACCAAGAAATGGTTAAAGCATTATCAAAAACCATTGTTAAAAAAAGCATATGGCTTAAAGAGATTCCTTCCCTTTGCTTTCTTTTAAAAGCAAGAGTCCATCATGAAGTGTGTTTCAGGGACACTCTGGGCTGGTAAAGATGACAGTCACGATAAAAACAGTCTAGGCAGCAGCATGAACTGTATCAGGGGATGAGCCACATCACCTTGACCATGAACAAAGCACTGATATGCTCTCTCTCTCTCTCTTCTGTCTTTCTCTATCTCTCTCTCACACTCACTCACACACACACACACACACACACACACACACACACACACACACACACACACACACACACACACACACAAGCATATGTGAAATGACAGGTTTTTTTTTTTTTAGCCTGTAGTGACAAATGGGAAGAAATGACAGCTGAAAATATGTTCAATCCTGGGGGGAATGTTCTTTTGCTCTGCCTTTTCTTGATGGTTCTTCAGCCAGGTTCTCTTTCTCCCTTAGGAGAAGACAGTTCTTGGTTTTCTGTCTTAATGTCCTTTCGATAATGAGATTTCATATGACACAGGACCGCACAAATAGAAGACATCTGTGGCAGCTGTGAATTCTGGGCATTGTAGGACAAACACAATAGTTCAAAACACCAGGAAAGCTAGCTAGATGATCTGGGAATACTGTAAGAATAGGAAGATGTGTTTATAGAGGGGTAAGGCACAAAGTTATTGATAAGATATCCCTGACAAGAGTTTGTACATTATATTAAATGTGGAGTATCATAATAGCAGTTCCTTCACAGAAACTTGTATGATGGATACTCTCTATAGTAAGCAGAAAAATAGTAAGGCTAATAGTAAGCAGAAAATAATTTCTCTTCTTTATCTAATAATAATAATAATAATGATAATAAATTTAAGCTGTCCTCTACCCACCCCAAACAAATAAATAACTAAAAAGGTGCACACTTTAATATTTTTTTTAGATTGCCTTTAGCTTTGATTACTATACTGTACATATTTTACCTGGCATTGTTTTGACAATGGAGATCCCTTACCTCCCACCAAATCTATTTTTCATCGCTTATCGCTGAGCTGGTGATATACTGTAGAGGACAAAGTAATGACATCACAGACCATCACCTCCTAGTATATACTTTACCTGTACCGTAGCACTGATTAGCTACGTCTCCCGATGTTATCGATTTGGTAGAAATATTAATCCGACCACCAAAGACAGATTCACAAGTAATCTGGCGGATCTGTCTCAACTTCTTACTAGAACATGCAGATGATCTAGACAAAGTGACTATCAGCATAGGCACTATTTTTTATGACCACACCAGACACTGTTGCCCCCATTAGATTAAATAAGTAAGAGAAAAAACACCTGCACCATGGTACAATAGTCATACTCACACCCTCGAGAGCAACCGGTAACCTCAAAATTAGAGAAAAACTAAAGTAGAAGTTTTTAAAATTGCATATAAAGACAGTATGTCCAGCTATAAGCTGCTAAGGCTGAGCATCTGAGCAAATTGATAGCAATAAACCAAAACAAAACAGTTATTATTTAGAACCGTGGCTAGACAAACAAAACCCGGAAAAAGATATCTGCAGAGTATTCCATCACAGTTTAGTAGTGAAGACTTCACTTCTTCAATGGAAAAAAAATCACTTGTATCAGGAAAAAAATCATGGATATTCATCCTCTTACAGCATCTCGTGATCCGTTCTGCCTAAACCTCCATATCGTCTCGGGTTACTTTGCTGTAACCCTGTTCCCTGAAAAAGTGGGAACGAGATGCTGCGCTGAAAGCTCTATGGGAAACGATCTCTCGTATAATTCTCGTAAATATTTTGGCATGTATAACCTCAGGCAGGTGACGTCAACCGATGAGGTGCACCTGGAGGTTATAAAAAGGCATGAACCGGAAACACCCTCAGGTCAATTTTGTCAGAAGGATGTTGGAGCACAGCATCTTGTTCCCGCTTTTTCAGGGAACAGGCTTACAGCAAAGTAACCCGAGACGTTCCCTTTCAAAAGCTATGCTCGATGCTGCGGTGAAAGCGCTATGGGAACGAGAATACCCACTCTGCCGCACTGCAAGTGTCTGGACCCCCAGGGTAGTGTACTGTGCGCACAATACCCCTAAGGAGTCTAGACATGATTCTCGGATGCTGACTCGAGGACCCACGAGCCTGGCATCCGATTATGAAGCCTGACAGATGTCTTGCGGAAAGACAGCCTGCCGCATGACATACAGTACTTGGAAACCACTCTTGCCAGAGCAATTGATGAGGTAAGCTTCCTGGTCGAATGGGCCCTAGTCACTAGAGGCAAAGTGAGTCATGCGCCTCATAGGCTAGGGCGTTAGCATCTCCAACCCGACTTATCTAATGGCTGCTGCCCTTCGGCGCGGCCCCATACATATGAAACCCTGCTCTAACTTAATGCTTTAATGCAGAGGTGGGCTGTAAATCAAAGAGCATGAGCTGGACACAGCGAATGAAGACTTGCTGCTCCAGAGCTAACAGCGGAGGACAGAAGGCTTCGGGTGTGGAAGATAGTTGGGTAAGAATGCAGAACGGCTTTTTTCTTTTCTTTTCTTTTTTTTTTGCAGAAACTTCCAGCACTGAAACAGTTTGGCAGTGGACTGGGTCTACATGTTCTATGTCCTGGAATGTAAAGATCCTGAGGGACAGGATTTCTCCTGTCCTCCTAGGCTAGGGCACTAGCATCTCTAACCCGACTCGTCTAATGGCGGCTGCCCTTCGGTCGCGGCCATGACATATGAAATCTGCTCTGATTTACGCCAGTGCGGTGGTGTACTGTAAATCTTGAAGAGCATGAACTGGACACAGTGAATGAAGTCTTACTGCTCCGTAGCTGTAAAGGTGGAGAACAGAGGCTTCGAGAACAACTGCGAAAGGTAGTTGGGTGAGGATACAGAATAGCTCTAGCTAGCCAATGGCAAAGCCTAAGCACAATAGAAAGGCAGGACGTAAGCCAGAAGCGGCTACTTACATTCTGAGAGTACTAGGGCATAAGCCCAAGGACAACTTTTCTTGCAGAAACTCCAGCACTGAAACAGTTCGGCAGTGGATTGGGTCTACATGTTTTGCCATGCACCACCTTTCAAACACGCATTTTGAGGGCATAAGTTCTTCAAGTTCAGGGAGCCCTAGCACTTAGTTTCAATTACGCTGACTGGAAGACCAGCATCTCTTAATTGGTCCCCCTCAGGGGCCAGACGTGAAGGTTCCAGAGCTCGGGCCAGGAATGAAATATTGTCCCCTGCGCCTGAGACCGAAGATCCCTCCTCACTGGAATCACCCACGGTGAAGGAGAGATATTAGATTCGAGCACCACACTCTGGTCAACCAATGGGGCGCTATCAATAAGAGGCGCAAACCCTGTTGACAGACCCTTGCCAGGACTCCCATTAGCAGAGCTATCGGAGGAAATGCATAAAGGTGTAATCTGGGCCACGTATGGGCCATCGCATCCAGACCCAGGGGAGCTGGAGGAGTCAGAGACTAGTAAAGGAGACATTGTGCTGTTTCTTGCAAGGCAAAGAGGTCCACTTCGTCTACATATAATCTCTCCCAGATTTGACTGACTACTTCGGGGTGGAGTTTCCATTCCCCATGTAAGAAGAGCAGAACCTGGTGCGCTAGCTTGTTCAAGCGGCGCGTTCGTAGTCCGCCCTGGCGATTTATGTACAAGACTACCGTAGTGTTGTCCACCCGTACTAGGACATGGTAGCCTCTCAACTGCTGGAGGAATTGTTTCAGGGCCAGAAATAGAGCCATCATGTCGAGGCAATTGATGTGCCATGTGAGAAGATGACCTCTCCAGCTGCTTTAGGCTGGACGGACATCTAAGACTGCACCCCAGCCCGTGAGGGAAGCGTCTGTCATTACCATCTTGCGACGAGACCCAATGGGACCCAATGTCAGAAACCGGGGTTTGAACCACATAGAAAGGGTATGAATCCCCTGGCGCGTAACCCTTATTTGGTTCTGGGGATTGGCCCTTGAGTCAAATGCCCTGGCTCTTAGCCACAACTGAAACACTCTCATGTGCAGAAGGCCCAAAGGTACAGTATCACAGTGGATGCAGCTGCCATGAGACCTAAAGATCTCTGAAACTGATGAACACTCGCTTTCTGGCCTAGTATGATTTCCTTCAGTGTATTGAGAACTGATTCGACACGGGCGGGAGACAGCTGTGCCCACATTGTGATCGAATCCCATGTGACACCCAAATATGTTGTCCTCTAAACAGGAAAGAGAACTTTTTGTGGCGTTGAGTCTCAATCCTAAAGAATGGAGATGAGCTAGGATGACATCCCGATGTCGAAGCGCTAGCTCCTGAGACTGAGCCAGGATCAGCCATTCGTCTATGTAATTCAAAATACAGATGCCGGGGAGTTGTAAAGGAGCCAGGACTGCATCAATGCATTTTGTATATGGGCGGGGTGACAAAGCTAGCCCGAATGGAAGGACCCGATACTGGTAAGCTTCACCCCTGAAAGCGAACCTCAGGATCTTCCTGTCTTGTGGAAATATTTCTATATGAAAATATGCGTCCTTTAGGTCGATTGTCATAAACCAATCCTCTGGTTGGATTTGAGAAACAATAATTTTGACAGTCAACATTTTGAACCTGTATTTTCTGAAATAGCGGTTCAACCAGCGAAGATTTAAAATTGGACGTAGCCCTCCGTCTTTCTTGGGACCCAAGAAATACAGACTGTTGTAGCCTGACTCTCTGTCTGGCAAGGGAACATATTCTATGGCCCCTTTTTCCAGCAAAGTCTGCAAGTCCTGAGTCAGCAGATGCGCCCTTTCCGGATTCACAGAAGTGGAGACCACGCAGTTGAAACGTGGAGGACGATGTGCAAACTGAATCCTGTAGCCTCCCTCTACAGTCCTTCATACCCAAGGGGATATGCCTGGCAGTAGCTTCCTCGCTGCCAGTTTCTCCAAAAGGGGCACAAGTCTTTACACTTTGGCTAGATGGAGGGGGTGTTAGATGTTCGGCATCTTTGCGGAGATGATGCTCCTTAGGTCCTGTGTCTTTGAGGCGGAATGTAAAGCGCAGTGAGCCCCACCCCAGTCTCAACAAGGGGGTGCCCGGCTCGTCACACTCTCCTTCTGCCCCTCACACCTTGCGAGAGCCAGACCTGGATGGGACTGGGTTGCCGATAGTCCAAACTCTTGAGTACGGCGGGCAAGAAACCTCCCAAAGGCCTGTTCATATAGTTTCGCCTCCCGAAACCAAGTGGCGATGGAATTAACAGTGTCGCCAAAAAGGCCGGAAGGTGAGATGGGGGCATCAAGGAGGAAAGCACGATCCTTATCCTTGATGCCCGTGAGCTTTAGCCACAGATATCTCTCCGTGGACACCATGACAGACAGATCTGTGGCTCGGCATAGCTCTGCGAATGCCCTTTCAACATTTGAGCGCATCGGGGAATCTCGCTTCTGCGGCCAGTCGATATGCAACCGTTCGATCGCATGTGTTACTACTTCGAGTAATTCCTCATACACTCTGTCATCACAAGAGGAGTGTTCTGAGGTTGCTATCTCCATTTCTATGGAAGCAAGAGAGGAAGTCTCTTCTGCCCCTTCACAAGAAGCACCGGAGTGCGCTTGAGAAGTGGACGCCAAAACTTCCTGATCCGGCGAGAGGAAGAGGGAATTTCGTCTCATGTGCATCTGCCAGAACCCCAGGAATGCGCCGCAGCTCGCGGATGCATGACAATGAAGAAATAAATACATGCTAGCTGGAGCTAGCTAATTACAGTAGGTACCCAATTGGAATGGTTACTTCCATAATAGGAAGAAACCTTGAGAGGAACCAGACTCAACAGGGAACCCATCCTCATCTGGGTGAAACAGATAGCAGGAAATGATCTGCATTTATACAGTGTTAAGTGTTAGGTTCAGCTATAATAGTTGATGTTAATTGATGTTATAATAATTGATGTAAAATGGAGTCCAGTAATTATTGGAGACTCAGATAGACTTGTAGAAAGTTCAAGTCCTGAACTATCGAATTGTCAAGTCCTCAGAGAAACAGCTGACAACACCAGTCGAGGCCAGAACCATCTTCTAAGTAGATAGAATTATCCTCAGACACCAGACGCATCCCAAAGAGACACACGGGGCATCCATGCGACAAGACCTCCAACCAGAAACGGGGCACCAGGATGGATCAGACAGGTCTGGAGGGCAGAGGGAGTCTGGATCACTGGCAGCTCAGGAATGACATGTGTAGCTCGACAGAGAGAGAGAGAGAGAAAGAGTGAAAGGGGTAGACAGCAGGAGAGAGGAAAGAGAAAGAGGGGGAGAAAGAGAAGAGGAGGAGAGATTGCAATTAGGTATGGTCACATTTACATTTAGGCATTTGGCAGACGCTCTTATCCAGAGCGACTTTCATTTTTTTATCGCATTATACATCTGAGCAGTTGAGGTTTATGGGCCTTGCTCAAGGTCCCCACAGTGGCAACTTGGTGGTTGTGGGGTTTGAACCTGAGATCTTCCAAACCGTAGTACAATGCCTTAACCACTGAGCTACCCCTGGTCACAGTCACAATGTATAATGTGAATGTATATTTACTGTAGAGTGCATGCAGGGACTCTGGCAGGACTAACTATGACAGCATAACTAAAAGGGGAGAGCCAGAAGGAAACACAAACATGAGGGCTCCCTGAGATGTAAAGCAAATAATCACCTCACCGTCAACAAACCTGAGTGATCAAATGAGAGTGAGGAAGACAGCATCTAAACATACCAGTTCACCATAATACTCTAAGTCCATGAGTCCCCCAGATCTGCTCCTTTACCTTATGGCAAATCTATTTATAAAAATGCTTGGCTAAATAAATAAGTTTTTAGCCTAGACTTAAACACTGAGACTGTGTCTGAGTCCCGAACACTATTTGGAAGACTATTCCATAATTTTGGGGCTTTGTAAGAAAAAGCTCTGCCCGCAGCTGTAGTTTTCATAGTACGCGGTACTGACAAGCAGCCTGCATCCTTTGACCGAAGTAGGCGTGGCGGATCATAAGACACTAGCAGTTCGCTCAGATACTGCGGGGCGAGACCATTTAATGCTTTATATGTCAAGAGTAGTATTTTTAAATCAATGCGAAATTTCACAGGGAGCCAATGTAGTGAAGATAGGATAGGGGTGATGTGCTCATATCTTCTGGTTCTAGTGAGGACTCTCGCTGCTGCATTCTGGACTAGCTGAAGCTTGTTTAAGCACCTAACTGAACAACCAGGCATTACAATAGTCCAACCTAGAAGTGATAAAAGCATGAACTAGTTTTTCTGCATCGTTTAGCAACAATATATTTCTTATCTTGGCAATATCTCTGAGGTGAAAGAATGCTATCCTGGTGATATTATCTACATGAGCTTCAAATGAAAGACTGGAATCTATAATCACGCCGAGGTCTTTTACTGTTACATGTTTAATATAAACTGTTATATAGCGTATCTCTGTATCTGTTTGTTATTTAAGTTCAGGTACTTTGTTGAGTTGCTCAATGATATTACATCACACTGATATTACATTTTCAAGCTTATGCATAAAAGTTAAGATAAAACACACTTTATACATAGCTGAATGCGTATAGGCATATTTCAGATTTCAGTGATTGTATACATAAGATTGATAAATCTGCTGCATTTGTCTCTCTTATACCAGTATGATTAGACTTTAAATTGAAATATACTTAATATTTGCACAAATGTGTGAATTCATTTAGAATTGAATGAATGAAGCATCTTTTTCTGTTGGTGGTTTGAGGTGAGAAAGAAAATACAGTAGTTCCACAATACTACATATTATACATATTTAATTTTTGGAATATTTGACAAATCACACAGGTACAAGAATATGACAAGAAAATGTACCATTTAAATTTCCTAAGGATAATTATATTCTCTTATTTGTCTTTATTTATTTTTAGTAATATTGTATTTGACTGGTGAGGTAAGTTATCATGAACATAACAACTTTGTTTCATTGGGTATGGGTTACAAGCGAACCACAATTGGCCAAAAACCACCTTAGCAAAATTATGATAAATTTACAAATTTGTGTTTCTTACGTACCTGTTCAGTTCCCAGCTTCTTATTGATTTTACATGTCTCTTGGTAAAGTAATACTCCATTAAAGTATTATAAGCTATCCTTTAAAATATGTAAAAAGTGTTTTGATATTTGCTGTGTGAAAGGCTAAATATGTGAAGTCCTGGACTAAAACACTTGAGGGCAAAACAAAGTAGCATAAAATATTAATTTTACAGCTAACAACACTAGAGCATTCGCTTTGTAAAATATAACAGTTTATTGTGGGGCATATTGGACCATTTGATGGGAATAACTGGACCACAACCTTTGTTTGTCACTCTCATAGTACTAATATAGATTCCAGGAAATTGATAGATAATCATAGATCAATTAAATAGTTAACAAATATCTGGGTGGAGCTGGAGAGAGCAAATTAACCTATTGAGAACACAGCCATTACACATGCAGATATATTTGTTGGTACCTTTCAAACTAAGAAAAAAAGACCTTGTGGTCAGTGAAATAATTTGAAACAGAAGTAATAATTATACAATATTTATTATATGACATAAGAGGGATTGCTGAATATCAGTGTTGCAGTAATGCAGTCATAGTCACAAGGGCACACCGTGAATGCTAAAGTTAGCCTTGCTGATTTTCAAGACAACAACATGATCTCAAGTATAATATTGGTTTCATAGAACAGTTCCACAGACACTATTATCAATGTATTATTATTTGTTTGTTTGTTTAACCTGGTATTTTACTCCACCAACACATATTCTTCCGCGACTGACGAAACTACCTAATTGCGATTGGTGGAGCTGGCAACTGAGTATTAGCAACCCATTGAGAATGTTTTATCTCTACCCAACAAGATGGATAGGTTATTGGCTCTTACATCAGAGGGAATGTAGCACTTGCTGTTTACAATTTGGATTTGGAGTCACGGCTAACCAACCTAACACCAGAAACAACCGTGGCTCTGGACAGATTCCAACTTCTGTGTGCAGACAGAATGACGGAGAGTGGTAAGAGAAAGGGAGAAGGGCTGGCAGTATTTGTGAATAATAGATGGTGTAAACCAAGTCACATCACTATTAAAGAGCAAATCTGATGTAAGAACATTGAGATGTTAGCCATTAGCAGGAGTACTATCTGCTGAGGGAATTCTTGCATGTTATCACGATAACTGCTTATTCCCCGGTCTGCTGATGTGAAGAGGCATGCGATGTCCTGCATTCAGTTTTTAACAGATTGTTTGCACAGAGTCCAAATGCCCATTATCTCTGGAGATTTTAACCAATCACCTCCGTCCACCAGTCTGCCTACATTCACCCAGTATGTTTCATGCAACACCAGAGACAATAAGCACTGGATTTATTATATGCCAACTCCAAGGAGGCTTATACTTCATAGCCCTTCCCCCACTGGGAAGATATGATCACAATCTGGTTCATCTTCTACCTATGTACAAACCACTTGTATGCAGGCAACCAGCTGTCTAACGCACTGTGAGGAGCTGGTCTGGTAAGACCAGTGAATGGTCTGGTAAGACCAGTGAGTTTTGATACAACTTTGTGAGAGGAACTGTGTGATCAACATGGGGAGTATATTGACAATTTAACAGACTGTATAACAGATTATATCAACTTTTGTGTGGAGAATATTGTACTGTGACAGTGTTTTTCCAACAACAAGCCATGGGTTAAGGCTGAGATAAAGACAAGAGAAGAATAGGATTTTTAAATCAGGTAATAAGGAGAAGCTGAAAATTGTACCGAGAGACCTGAGAAATAACATCAGGGAAGGAAAGGCATGCAACAAGAAGAAGATGGAGGATCAGCTGCAGCAGAATAATGTCAGCAGTGTGTGGAAGTGGCTCAAAACCATCACTGGTTATAAGGAGTCCAATTGTCAGGCTGAGGGTGACCAGAAGTGGGTAAATGATCTGAATCCATTCTTTAACAGATTTTATCAGCTACTCATCCAGTCCCCCCGATGCAACCCTCCTTTCTCTTCTTCCACAGCAAGCTGCTCCAGTCGCACCTCTATCTGCAACTCACTGTCTACCTGCCGCCACGCCGTCGCCCAGGTCAGAATGGAGCTCAGGAAGATCAAGGTGAGGAAGATTGCAGGCCTGGACAGCTTCAGTTACAGGCTCCTCAAGACCTGTGCAGACCAGCTGTGCGCCATATTGTTGCACATGTTTGATCTGAGCCTGAAGCTGGGCAAGGTGCTACAGCTGAGGAAGACTCCTTATGTGGTACCTGTACCAAAGAGATCGCACCCAAAAGACTTTGGGGACTACAGACCAGTAGCACTGACCTCACACCTAATGAAAACGTTTGAGAGGTTTGTGCTTATTCATCTCCAACCTCTGGTGAGCCTAGAAGAATGGGAGAACACAGTAAGAGTCATGTTTTTTTTACTTCTCTAGTGCTTTTAACACCATCCAACCTGCACTTCTGGGGGAGTCTGAAATTTTTTTTTGCAACACTGGAGGCCCGCACGGAATGGTCCTGCCTCCATTCCTCTTCACTGTCCACACTTGCAACCCATCACCTGCAGAAGTTCTCTGACAACTCCATCGTCTGCCTGATCATGGAGGATGATGACAGGGAGTACAGGAACTGCAGGGCCAACAGAACTGCTCCATGCTAAATCCAGGAAGACAAAAGAACTGGTGTTGGACTTCTGCAGGAACAAACATACTGTTCCAACACCAGGGAACATTTAGGGAAAGGACATTGAGTGTGTGGGCTTTTAAAAATAACTGGGTGCTTATCTGAACAGCATACTGGACTGGGCAGACAACACATACACAATCAATCTATAACAAAAAGGACAGAGCAAACTATCTGTTGAGGAGACTAAGGTCTTTTGGAGTGCAAGGATCACTACTGAAGACATTTTTTGACTCTGTGGTGGCCTCAGCCATCTTTTATGGAGTGCTCTGCTGGTGCAGCAGCATCTCTACTGCAGACAGGAAGAGACTGGACAAGCTGATTAAGAAGACCAGTTAGTTGTGTTCCCCTGGACACTGTACAGAAGGTGGAAGAATGGAGGATGGGAGCTAAGCTATCATCGCTGCTGGAGAATGACTTTTACTCTTGTATGAGTAATGACTCTTGTATTAAACAGTTACATCCCTAAGCAGCTCCTTTAGTGATAGACTGTTACACCCTAAGTGCCTAAAGACACCACTACTTATAGCCAAACTAATTAGTCAACTCTATTCAGGTGAGTGCTCCATTTACCTGACCGAGGAGCACTCTGGGAAATGCAGGTCCAGAACAAACACAAAAAGTCTCTGGGCACATGGCGCCCTCTAGGGATTATCCCTGAAAACTGTCCCTATTTTCTATTTGCTCCAAGGCTTTTATTGACAATTACATTAAGTTTATGCAAAAAGTCAATATTTGCAGTGTTGACCCTTTTTTTTTCAAGACAATTTGGGAATGCTAATTAGTCTAATCTTTATATCTTTGTACTGTGGGAGGAAACCCACCCAGAATGGGGAGAACGTGCAATCTCCATGCAAACAGACCCAATGCAGAGATCAAATCTGGGCCTGGATGTTCAATATGAGAGTGCTACCCACTAAGCATGGCGCCACCTTTCATCATTTTTCATAACATTCTGGAGTACATGCAAATTGATATCTTAAAAACTGGGACAGCAGATTTTGTGAAAATTGATAAATAAAATTAATGTTTGTGACATAGTCAAAAATTTTGGCCATGGCTAAAAATGTGTATAGTTCATCTATAAGTGTGAGAGAGATCTATGTCTGGTCTCTCCTAACAGAGAAGTCAGGCCCCTTTCAAAAGCTACACTCGATGCTGCGCCGAAAGCGCTAAGGGAAACGATTCCTCGTGACCGGTTCTGAAGCACGTGTGTGTCAAACACGCCAAATATTTTGGCATGTACAACCTCAGGCAGGTGACGTCAACCAATGAGGTGCACCTGGAGCTTATAAAACGGCATTAACCGAAAACGTCCTCAGATCATTTTCTCTTCAGGGTCCGTCTTGTGGTGTGTGCGGTGTGCAAGCAGACCTTTCAGGGAAGTAAAACATTTTTTTATTTATTTACCATGGCTGATTCTTGCAGGAAATGCGTTTATCCGTGTGAGAGGAGTCTCCCGGATGGCGATTTCCACACTTATTGTGCCGAATGTTTGGGGGAAAAGCACGTTGTCCTCGGGCTTGAGGGAGGATGTGAGCATTGCGATCTCCTCCCTATTAAAGTCCTTCGAGCTCGGCTCGCCTTCTTTAAAACAGAACTACGAGCCGCAGCGCATTCCTGGGCCTTGTGTGTTGATTTGGCGGAAGTACAGCAGAGCGAGTTTTCTCTCTCTTGCTTTTTCGCCTCTTGTGAAGTAGCCGAAGAAATTTCCTCTCTCGCTTCCGCGGACTTGGAAACTGTCGCTTCCGAGCGCCCCTGCAGAAATGAGCAGGCGTACCAGGAGCTTTTAGACGTAGTGACACGCGCTGTCGAGCGTGTCAAGCGTGACACTTACACCTCGAATGGCAGCAGGAGCAAGATTCCCCCAAGCGGTCAAAACTAGATGACAGGTTTCTGTCAGGTGGCCGGAGGGAGGAGCCTCATCGGTGCTCCCTCCCCTTCTTTGGTGATCTCCATGACGAAATAACCCGTTCATGGGAGAGGCCTTATTCATCCAGTGTGTTTGTGCCAGCGACATCGATGTATTCTAATGTCGTGGATGCAAATACACGTGGTTATTTGATGATGCCCCAGATAGAAGAGACGCATGCGGGCTATCTCTCTCCTGGGAAGTCATCCTCCGTGGAAAAGCCCACGCTCCCCTCCAAGCCGTGCAGATTGACATCTTCGCTGGTGGAGAAGGCTTTTCAGGCAGCAGGTCAAGCTGGTTCTGCTCTGCACACCATGGCAGTCTTGCAGGCCTCCCCTGCCGTGCTCAACAGGTGGAACTGTTGGCCACCCAGTTCCGATCAGTTCTGGCCTCCCCATGGCATGAGGTGCAAGCGTGTGGTGCAAGCGTGTGGCAAGCCGAGCACCCCCACGATGACTCTATTTCGGCCATGAAATACTCCCTTCAGCAGTCAAGAGGTTATCCTAGCGTGGAACACTACGGCAGTCTTGTAAATACTTCCAGGGCAGACTAAGGCTGAATCCCAATTCTACCCCTTACCCCTACACATACAGTAGCCCTACCCCTCTGTTTGGCGCGTTCACATGAAGGGGTGGGGGTGTCTCATTTCTCTTTTGGTTGGAGGGGTAGGGATAAGGGGAAGGGCCAGATGAAGATTTTTCAGGACCTCACTTCAAACGAAGGGCTAAGCGAAATTTTCAACATGGCTGCTCACTCGAGCAAGCAGACCCATAAATGTAAATTTTTGCCATTAATAAAGATTTTTATGACAAGTTTTCATTATATGTATATTACCTTTAGTCTTGTGTTTGTGTTTATGGTGATGTTCTGTAAAGAAACGTTTGCAAAAAAATCGCTAAAGTTTGCTACCGGATAGTACAGATTGCACAATATTACAAATATATATTTTTATGTCACATACACTTTACTGCATGTTACAAACAAATATGAAAGTTCAGTAGCACGGCAGTTTGCCGAGCATTTGATAACGCATTGTTTGTTTTGCTTACGGCCATGTGTGTACATGTAAATGAACGGTGCTTACACTATTCTTACTTATTGCAACGTGACCACAGTTTTGTAATTTATATTCTGTATAGGGTCGGCTGAGGAAACCCGAAGGCTCATCCGTTTTTCGTGGTGAAAATGAGCAACTTTTTTAAAAATCTAAATACGGCGCAAAAAAAACTTTGAGAGTGAGTAATCTCTCTCTTATTGGAATGTGTGATAAACATCGGCGCATGTCCTCTGACGTACTGTAACATTAGGAACTAGCGACAACGTATGATGATGTATAACAGTGTTGTAGTGGTGTCCCATTTCTTAGGGGAAATATTTAAACCCTTCCCATTTCCACTTCGTTTCAAGGGACAAGGGGAAGGGGCGAGGGGTAGGGGAAGGGGTAGAAAATAGAATTGGGATTCAGCCTAAGCTTGCGCCACCAAGGAGACTAGCACACTAGGTTCAGCTTTGAGGACAGGACAAATTCTGTCCCTCAGGATTATTTACATTATACAACATGGTGAAACATGCAGACCCAGTCCACTGCCGAACCGTTTCAGTGCTGGAGCTTCTGCAAGAAAGTTGACCTTGGGCTGACGCCCTAGTATACTCAGAGCCTCTGTTCTCTGCCATTACAGCTATGGAGCAGTAAGACTTCATTCACTGTGTCTAGTTCATGCTCTTCAAGATTTACAGTGCACCACCACACTGGCCAGTGGCGTAAATCAGAGCAGATTTCATATGTCATGGCCGCAGCCGAAGGCCAGCCGCCATTAGATGAGTTGGGTTAGAGATGCTAGTGCCCTAGCCTACAGATCTGGTCTTTAAAAACGCACGTTTTCAGAAAAGGGATCCCACGACTTGCCGCGGCTTCCCGCAGGAAGCTGTGAAAATGCCCTTCATTACCTGTAGGGGGCAGTCGTGTTTCAGTCTGAAGTATTGTGTGTCTACTGAAGCCGAACATGTGTTAGGCGCCCATTGACAGCAAACGACAGAGCTCATAAACGTGTCAAGCTCAAACTGATATGTATTTATTCTTCATTTTTTTCTCTCCTACAATGATGCTACTTCTTTGACTGGGCTTTCTCCATTCAGAATTATTATTATTAGTAGTAGTAGTAGTAGTAGTAGTTCTCTGAATTTATTATCGTTATTATTCTTATTATTATTGTAACGCACCTGCGCGTGTGTGCAAAAAGACTACAAAGCTGTATGATATATTTGGATGTATGTCTGTCTTGTGAAATACTATTCAGAGACTCTCCTCGTCTTGCTCTTGAAATAAAAGGAATGGATTTGATCAAGTGGTCTCTGAATGCAATTGACACGATCTTCTCGACGAGAAGTGTGGGTTCTGGGGAACCTACTTGTCCTGATGGGACGGTTGCTGCTGGATACACGATGGACGGTTGGGAGAAGTGGCGCATTGTGTGCCTGGCCGCACTGTCTCTGGAGGACGTTGAAGATATTTACCTATTCGGAACTCTGATAACTGGGATTCTGCTGATTGGATTAGGTGGATTACTTGGATATCGAAAAATCTTAAAAGCAGTCAGTCTCAACCCCAAGAGACTGGCTGGCTGGGAAATAATGGTGACGAGAGCTGTCAGTAATCAGACTGTGGTTATGGACCGCAAATTGGATACCATCTTGGGGAGACTGGCAGCTATACAACGGAATTTGGACGGACCTGGAGACCAGTGATGGACATTAAATATCTGTGAAATTGGCAGGTATTGATCGAAATTTGGACATTTTTTTTTTTTTCTGCCCTTCTTTCCAGCTACTGCATTTCAAGGCAGTGGCTGGAGACATAACAATTCCCCGAAGACCAAGATAACGAGACGCTCTGGAATCTACCCCCCTCCCCCTTCAAGGTCACCTGGCGCAGACTATTACGGGATGTTACAGGCTTACAAACTGACATGCACGCACACACTCACAGAACAGCTACAGATAGACACTCTACCTTCCCCATTTCCAACGCCTTCGTGTGCTTATTCCCCTCGGTGTGGGCAGACGGAATCGGGACCAGCGCTCTTTAGCTGCAGGGACTGGAGCTGTTTGCCTACATTGGACATTCTTATCCCTGTACCCTTAATGTTGCAATGTTGATGTCTTGTTACATGTTTTTCTGTGCTTGCTGCTGAGGTAGTTTTTTGTACCCCTGATCCCACACTGCCCTCTCCGAAGGACAGTCTGGGAGGGGATTTTTTTACCCTCGTTATCCTAATGTATCTGATTCCTTGTTTTCTATGATGGCGCCTGGGAAATGGCTGCCGTCGCGACCCTGTGGTCGCAAAAAGCATTTCACTGCATTTCATACTGTATGACTGTGTATGTGACAAATAAATTTGATTTGATTTGATTTGATTTTATTAGCCTAAAACATTATTGTTTTAATGCGCTTTAAATATAAACAGGCACTGGTGTGGCTCAGTGGTTAGGTGATTTGGCTGCCATGCGGTCGACCCTGGTTCGATTCCCAAAGTGCTGGTTTGTACTAAATGCATGTTTGCAATTGAGATTTTTTTCTTAAGCTATGAAACACATTAGCACTCACCTCACAGTTGCTATAATTTAATGATAATCATAAGCAAAAAGTGTAAAACAACAGATTCACATTCATTACATTTTCACCCAGAGCGAGATTCGAACCAGGGTCTGGACGATTTTATCGTGGTGTGGCGTGGCTTAAATAATAGTATAAAATCGTCCAGACCCTGGTTTATATATATATATATATATATATAAATAAATGAAAATATTATGTATAAATAAAAAATTATTTATATATTCGTGTTTAATTAAATTCTTAACATTTTAATGGTTAGTGATTGTTGCAGACATTCACAGGGTTAGGGTTAGGGTTTTTGGGGGAAGGGACTGGCTTGTACAGGCTGAGTTTGGAGGCCAGTTTTAGTTTTTTTTAATGAGACAATACAAAAAAATAGAGAACATGTTAAACACATTTAAGAATAATAACTGCAGCTCTAATAAAAAAAAAATTCATTAATTAGAAATAAGAACTATACATTTGAGAGTCCAAAGAAAGGTTAAAATACACGAGAGGATTGAAATTAAGTATAAACCGTGAAAAGATAAAAGATAATAAAAGATTATTAAATTGAATTAATTTAAGAGAGTTTAAAATTGAGGTCATTTCTAGAAGGAAAAGATGGAAATACAATTGTTCCTTTTTAATTCTCTGTTTATGTATGAAGTATTTTGCATGTAAAATAAGATAATTAACAACAAATCCAAGCGGTTTATTTTCCGCATTCTCATAATAAAGGATTATATCTTTAATAGTTAAGGAGTGAGATACATTAAGGTGGTTCAAGAGGTGGTCTTTTAAAACAGTTAAGAATTTTTTGGTTTTCTCACACTCAACAAACAAATGAATCAGAGATTCATTTAACGTATCACAAAAAGAACATTTATCCTATATGAATAAAACAGTATTACTGTAGACACAAATATATGATATGGTAGTATATGCAATGAAAAAGCTATTTACACATGAGTGCTCAAATGTAAAGCAAACGCAATTATTAATTTATTGTGTATATTTAACTTCATTCAGCCGTTTAAGTTATATGAAAAACAACGTGCCTACCAGCCTACTATTATTTATCTATATATTATCTATTATTATTTTCTCAGTATGAATAATTGTTTTGGGTTTTAAAGGGGACCTACGGTGCTACATGGACTTTTTCAAGCTGTTTAGACTGCATTGTCTGTTAGGAGAGTGTGTACACAACCACTCTACAATGATAAAGAGCCGCCCAGCGATTTTCTTTTAATTTAATAATATAAGATGCCCCTTCTGAAATCAGGCCGTTTTCAAAAGTTTCAGAGGCCGCTCCTACTATAGTTGATTGACACTGGTGTTTTAGCAAAGACCCGCCCCGAGTGAAAAAAGAGCCGTCGGCCATTGTTTTTCTACACTGGAGCAAAATGGCGCTTTCATGTGGGAGACCCGGGTTCGATTCCTGCTCAAGGTACATGCTTTTTTGCACTACATATTTATAAAGTTTTTCTAAAGTTCGTTTAGTAACGAGGCGAGTGCGCTATGCTTCGGTAAGCTTTTCTGACACCAGGAGAGACTCAGTCAAACACACACACATACACGTTGTCTGTCAGAAAGGTCTCTGTTTATTAACAGAAAATGATCGGTTTATAGATTTGTTTGAATAAACGCCTATGCTATAGACATATGGTACTACAAATGAACCATTGTA